>JAGDQP010023097.1:0-29613 GCA_022664845.1 Lepisma saccharinum
AAGATAAAGCAAATCATATTATTGGAAGAATGACATCGTGGTGCGAGAACAATAAACTATTAATATCAGCAGAAAAAACGAAATATGTAATATTTAAGGGTAAACTGAATTTCAATAGGGGACCAATAATGAAGATAGAAGGGAAAACAATTAAAAGAGAAAAAGAGATAAAATATCTAGGTGTGCTACTCGATAAAAAGTTAAATTTTAGATCCCATGTGACTACAATAAAAAATAAAGCTATTAAAATATCACATAAAATTGTAAATATCGCTACCAACCACTATAGAATACCAATCAATATCATACGAATGTACCACGATGTCATAATTCGCTCCGTTGTTGGATATGCCCCCAGCGCCTGGTGCCACCGGATGGATGATATAAGACAAATACAAATTATCAACAGATCTCAAAGACAAATCTTACTCCGTCTTACAGGAGCCTATAGAACCACTCCGGTGGAGGCACTCCAGGTGGCGACCGCAACAATGCCCATGCATCTTCAAATTAAAAGGATGGGAGCCGCGTACTGGTTAAAGAAAGGAAGAGGAGATAAAATTATGAACGTCTTACATCAGGCAGCAGAAAGCAAGGGAGAAATTCAAGAAATACTTACCAGTGCGTGGCAAAGATTCTGGAATGAAACATCTAAGGCTAGAAGAGTGTTCAGCATGTTTCCGGACGTGGCAGAGAGGGCAAACATGAACCTAGAACTGGAAGGAGGTCTACTGCATTTCGTTACCGGTCATGGGCCCTACCGTCAGAGGCTGAAGGATTTGAAACTAGTTGAAGATAATATGTGCCACACCTGCGGGGTGATTGCTTCCCCGGACCACGTAGTCCTCAGATGTAGAGAAACAGAAGAACTGGTTAGAGACCAAAGAGCCCTTCTGGGGGAGAGACCCGTCACAGAGGTTCTGAAAAGACCAGAACTGCTGACGGTCCTCCGGGAGACGGCAGATAAAGTGTCTGCATTTTATAGGAAAAGATACCTGTCCGGGAGGCGCGCTCTGGGGCGTGGCGATCCGTAAAATAATTCATAAGTGCTACATCTAGTGAGACATGACCGGACTGTGCAGGCAAACAGGCGCGCGCGATCGGGGCAACCGCGGCAACAGCGATAAAAAGGATTTTCACAGAACGGTGAAAATCAGGGAAAATACACTATAATAGCAAAACGTCTGCTACTGACAGTAATAACTAATATATCGAGATAGAAAACAACTACCTTCAAGAAAAATGAAAACATCAGCATCAATGTGGTGTTACTGGAACTCCAGCAACAAAGAGTGCCTCGCCTGGAACTCCGGTGAGAGACACTCGATTAGTGTGAAAGTGTAAGTGTGTATATGGTGGAGGGAACCAGGCTTGATTATAGTGTTATATTTGGTGGAATAAACAACGAATTAACAAACAGACTAAAAGTTGCGGAAACCGCAACCTGAGGTCAAACAGCGCTTATAATACCTTCGTGTGAATGTGTGCGAGTGAATGTGTTTAAATGAAACATATGGGGAGTAGAGAAGAATGAAGAGGAAAGGAGAGTGCGGTGAACTACCAGGAAGCAAGACCTTCCAAAAAGGAAGAAAGAAACCTTACTCTTCTGTTCATCTCCCCCAATGGCTCAAAATGTGAACGATGAAGAACAAGAAAGAAGAAGAAGGTAGGCCAACCTTGTGACGAGAGGAGGATGCAGCCCAGAGGGAAGACTAAAAACCCAAAGAACGCAGAATCTAACCTTCTTATTCTAATCTCGTTACAGGGGAAGCAGAAGAAGAAGAAGCCATACTTAAGTTTATGTTGTGTCGTCCTGTTTTGTCCTGTCTGTGTCTTTATGTGTTGTATGTGTTTGTACAAAAAGAAAATAAAGTAGGTCCAGGAGAACATTCTGGATGCCTGGTCATAAGTCCATCCCGCAAAACCAGCTGTCTCAACAGGTGGAACATAGGAGATTCTTGGAATGCCGGAATTCCGGCAATCCAACAATCTCTAGGGATAAGCCTGCCCCAGGCTGAGAAGTACAAATATGTGCGTGATGCGCGTCCTTGAAAGTGCACAACTCAACCTGTGCAATGGATGCAAAGAGGCAGGGGTGGTAAGGCGGGACCCCCAATAAAAAAAGCTCGGTCCATGGCCCGACTGATGATAAGAATTTTTAATTTTAAAAATGTAATAATAGTTGTTTTGGTTTTAATTTAATGATTTTATAATTAAGCTTTTACAGTACTTAAAATGCACGTAAATTTTTAATTTAAAGAATTTTGTAACATACCCGGATAAGAAATACGCCACTGATTTCATAGTTCAACCTATCCTTTAACTAGAAAGTATTAAACTTTAGGATACTGTAACAAACCCTCCTTCGATTCACTTCTCCCTCCGCTGTATGGCACCTTCAATATTCAAGGATTTCTTGCC
The DNA here is from genome assembly GCA_022664845.1 of Lepisma saccharinum. Lineage (NCBI taxonomy): Eukaryota > Metazoa > Arthropoda > Insecta > Zygentoma > Lepismatidae > Lepisma > Lepisma saccharinum. The sequence continues at coordinate 2,422 of JAGDQP010023097.1, forward strand.
AACAAGTCCTCACCTGCTAGTATACAGAAAGCATCACACAGCAAAGAAACACATCTAGTGAGTTATCACATAGGCGGGATCCGTAGGCCAGACCCCACAATAATTTGCTCTCGCTAGAGGTAAAGGTATAGATATCAATAACAATGAATTGAATCAATTTGCATAAAATATGTAATGAACAGTAAAAAAATTGGTATACAGATATATACAACAGTTCCGAAAATCGGAACGAAATAATCTCTCTTCTTTAGATTTAGATTCAACACGTAGACTATTCAGTAATACATAATTGAATATGTAGGAAAATACCTTAACATACACTTCGACGTAAATATCAATCGTCGACTCAAAGAAATATATATATATATATATATATATGCTGACTAATAGCTACACAAAGAGACCCAATCGTCCACGTGGTCTCACTAACATGAACTGTCAATCTACTCAATTCACTAGAAATGTACTTGACGAAATATTTTATTACATAGCGGTCAACCTTTCTAGTTTGCTGATACAATACAGAAATAAACTTTACAAAATTTAACTCACTAAATATCCACGTAAGAAAATTCAAATCTAAGTTCACGGAAAAAATCACGCATCTAAATTTTGAATTTCCACGTACTACACTTCCTACAATAACTCGTCAAAATGTTCTCGATTACTTTGAATATAATTACTTGAAGAATCTGTAATATTACCTGTAACACACGCTCGAATGACCAAATTCCATACTTGAAATACAAGTCGACGTTACTAGAATTTCTACTTGCAACAAACTCATCTTTAATGTCGGCGAAGTTCAAATAGTCCTGCTTTCGACTTAAATACAAACTGAAGCAAATCAATAACTGACATATCGTTATCTCAGGATATATGGACACACTTCGTAGCAGTAATCCTACGTTTATGAGGATACACCTAATTCGATAATACGTAATTCTTAATAAGTACGAAGCACACCACCTGCTTTGCCTGGTTAAACCTGCATCGCCTACTTTAACATCTTTCATCTACTTCACCAAAATGCAGAATGGCGGCTTAAGGCCAACCATTCCTTCTTCAAAGTGGAAGTTCTGAATTTTGCCGTTATGCGGCTCTGATGACACAAATGAAAATACATGTACTCTTGCTTCCCAGATGATCGTAATTGCATAATTGCCATAGCAAACTAAACACTTTACATCGCTGGGGGAACGAATCCACAAAATGATCATTACAATACATGAAAATGTTTAATTTAAAGAATTTTGTATGGTGCCCGGGTAAAAATAAACTACTAATTTCATAGTTGAGCCCCTCCTTTAACTAGAGACTATTAAACTTAGAATGCATGAAAAAAATTAATTGAGAAAATAATGTATTATGCCTGGTAAAAATACACCATTGACCCCATAGTTGAGCCATCCCCTTTAACTAGAGACTGTTAAAACTTAAACATTTTATTAAAAAAATTCTGTAATGTGTTCAAATATGAAATACCTTACTAATTCCCTAGCTACGGCCTTGAATTATATAATTTACGAAAAATAATTGAAATTACTTTTATCCATGAAATTAAAATATTAGAAAATATTTCTTTGAATACTTGAAGCCCTCCTTTAGCTTATACTTAAAAAAAATAGAGAAAAGATTTTATTCATATTTAATTTGAAAAACAGTTGTTTTCTTCATCTGAAGATATATTACTTTGAGAGAAGTACTTACAAATTCACTGTTAAGGTGAGAATGGAAATCTGTTTTCATATATAAGCTTTTTTTCGGAACTAGCCTACTTTATCGAAACACTTGAAAATTCGATGACACTTTAGCTGATGTAGTTTTTACAAAGTTATACAACGGAATGTTTCGAAGAGAGTCTGTCAACAGTTTATTGCATATCTTTGAGAAGTTGACCTCCTTTTTGAATTATTAGAAAATTCGATGTCACTTTAGCTAAAATGGAAATGATACATTAATAGCTATGTCCTTATTACAATGTAATACAACGGTATGTTTCGGAGACAGTTTGTCGGTAGTCTGAATAGAATTAATTATGTTTTACTTTATCTTAACGGTGATCGGGAAATATACATGTTTGTTAAGTACATTCTTGATTTAATTTATCTTCTCTAACGGAGTCGGAAATATTTTATTATAGACGTGGCATAGATATCCTTCTCGATACCAACACAATTCCCGTTAAAGTTGTAGACGGAAAATAAAACGATGTTAGTTAAATGCAGTGTTTATTGCCTACCAGCTGTTAAGAAGATTGTTATTAAAATAATTTAATAGATAATTTGAGGTCGTGCCTTAGCAATTTAAATTAATAACCCATTTTCTAACCTTGTAATATGGTATATAAAGACTAGTGTGAAGTTTTCAAATCATCATTCAACTTTTCTCAGCTTGTGATTACTTTCTAGAGTGAAGTGAGAATTTGTTTTGAACTCTACTTTTTCTCTAAATATTAATATTTTCTGTGATGTTTGAAATCTTCCTCTGCTTAGAAGCAATATCTAATTATTTCTTTACATGTACGCTCATAAGAGATATCTAAGCTTAAATTAATATTATATTTTATGATATTTACTTAACTTTAAGATAAAGTAGAAGAGAAGTGTATAAAATGAGTACTAAGGTTCAGTAAAAAGAACGGTTAGAATATTTATGAGAACTGCAAATAGATATAACAACTTATCTATTTACTTTATGGCTTACGGAACTCTCAAGTTCATCGCCGCAGTAACAAACGATTGCCATAGGGTTCTATCCTGCACAAAATCAAGTTAGTTTTCACCACAATTACATATTTTTGAAGATTTCTTTTTTAATATTATCCTCCAAACCTCCTCTCGGCCTTTACAACGTTCTCTTTCCATGCAACTTTTATCCAAGGTGGAAAATAGTTTTCGTTTTTGTTTCTCCCATTCGAACTACATGGTCTGCACATTTTATTATTACGATTTATTATTCTTACAACATCGTGAGAGTCCATAGAGTTTTTCATTATGCAATTTCATTCATTCTCCACTCATCTCGACCCGTATATTTTTCTCAAAACTTTATTTCTAACACTCGTAATTTATGTTCATTTGCTAAGGTCATACTCCAACTTTCACTACCCTAAAGTATTACTGGCAAAATATTTGTTCTATATATATTTTCAATTTCAACTTCCATAACATTAATCATAAAATTGAAACCTAAATAGAAACTTATGTTGCCCTATATTAAACGACTTTTATTTCTTCCGTTACCTCGTTTTTACTTCTGTAATAAATGATCAGTTAAATTTTAATTTAAGGACACCTGGAAGTGAAACCTTAGGAGAACACCTTATATTACTTTATTTTATATGGACTAGTCTAGTAACTTTGGACTTTGGCCTTCACGATTTGTCTTTTAACCATTAAAATCCACACCCAATGCTCTGCTGGAAGTTGAACCCAGGACCTTCACGTCGTTAGCCTACTACCAGTATATTACTTTTCAATTTACTATTATCTCTTTATTAGTTATTTTAAAGAATACACACAGTTGAATCTATTGGACTATTAGGTGAGTGTGTATAGTTTCTCTTTTATTAGAGATTATTTATTTATTTTATTGAATATTATTTTACTTTTGCTGTATATCACTGAATCTTCACTATAGTAATTTCAAGGATTGATGACTGTGTATAGATAATAATTTACTGAACACGTTTAGTTGATCTGCTTGCATGATATCTGTTTCTCACTAAGGTGAAATAGGTCTACGATTTGCGTACAGATAGGATAATAAGAAAAGTTTATAGTGTAGTACTTAAAATTAAACTTAGACTCATATTCAAACCTATACAATCAAAGTTAGTAATCACAGGAACTTTAGAAAATATTCTGGAGAAATATTAATAATATAAATGAAATATACTCAACTCGTCCCAAACATAGGATGAAGTCAAATAATATGTATGCGCAAGTACTGATCAATTTAATTAAGGTTTCCTGTAATTTAAATTGTTTGAGCCACAGAATGATATCTGAACTAGAACTAAAATATTTTTAGAATGGTGAACGCTACTGACGGGCCCTTGCAGTGTTCCTTTTTGGATGACGATATATATATATATATATATATATATATATATATATATATATATATAGTGGGGGGACAAAAAAATCTAAAACGTTTGAAAAAGTGTGAAAATTATACCTAGTATGGTGTGGGGCCTCCTTTTGCGTCCAAAACAGCTTGGATCCGACGTGGAATGGACGTATACAGCTCCTGAATCGTGGTGTGTGGAATGTTGTACCATTCTTCCTCCAAAACATGCTCCAGTTCCTTAAGGGATGATGGTGGAGGGTAATGAGACCGAACACGCCTTTCTAACACAGACCACAATGGCTCAATGATGTTCAGATCTGGTGATTGTGGGACCCAGGGGAGGTGTGATAGCTTCTGGTCATGCTCCTCAAACCATGATTGCACCGTTTTTGCAGCGTGACAGGGTGCCAAATCATCTTGGTAGATGCCATCACCATCCGGGAACAATGTGTGGGTCATGGATAGAACCTGGTCCCCCAAAATGGCCTCATACGCCTTAGCATTCATCATTCCATGCAGGGCTATGATGGGACCTGCAGAAAACCACGATATCACTCACTTCCCATACTGTAACAGAACCACCCCCATGCTTTACAGTTGGGCGCAGACAGTCTGGATCATAGGCCTGCGACGGTGTTCTCCATACGTAAATAAGACCGGTTGTTGAACAAGGTGTAGGTCGATTCATCGGAATATATTACATGTTTCCACTGATCAAGCGTTCACTCCTTGTGGTCCTTGCACCACTGGATACGCCGCTTCGCATTTACTGCTGTGACCAGAGGTTTGGAGATCGCGGCCCTGCCATGAATTTTCATTTTATGAAGTTCCCGTCGCACTGTTTTTGATGAAACCGGGTTCTGTAGGCCGGAATTGAGTTCAGACATAATTTTCATTGCAGTGGTCTGCTTTTTAGCTGCTACAATCCGTTTTAATGCCCTCCTGTCCCTATCGGACAGGATTGTCTTTCGACCACTGTTGTGCTTTGCAGACGTTGTTTGCCCATGCATTGTGTATGGCCTCGTGACATTGGACACAGTGCCTGTCGATACCCCCACAATGGTCGCCACTGTTGTCACTGAAGCTCCAACCAGACGGGCACCAACGATCATGCCACTTTGGAAGTCTGTCAGGTCGCCCATTTTACCGCACCACTTGCACACCACGACACTCACAGGTGAACTGGGTACTGCTGACGGAAGAGGAAGGTCCACATGACACATTGAAAACAAAACACGATCGGCAACCGCAACACGTGGTGTACAGTGGCGGGCCACACTTACGTGTCCTGTATGACGTGTTTTTAGTTTTTTTGTCCAACCCCTGTATATATATTAAATAGTGCTTGTTTAGGGGTAATCAAAGATGATGATTTAATAGAATTTTACAGGCAGAATTTCTGATATCGTCTTTGAAGTTACAGACTAGTTTTAAAACATATCATTACACTGTTTTTGTGTTTTCTTAGCAGTAAAAGCTTTAAAGAAAATTAACTCTGAGTTTATAATTTAGAAAAGCCCTTTTATAGACGCTTATTTGACTTTTGAGTTTTTTGCGTAGCCTGGTTGGTAGCGCGTTTGACTTTAGTGCGTGCGGACCCGGGTTTAATTCCCGTTGGGGGGCTCAAAATTTCGGTGTTGACCCAGCATTGTGAGGACAATTGGGGAGCAGCTGTAAATAAAAGACAGTGGCAATTACAGTTGAGAGCTTTGGATCTCTTCTTTCAACACGTCTGGTCAGCGTGGGAGCAGTAGATCAACTGCTCCCTCCGGGAGAGGACTGATCCAGTAGTGGATTGAATATGACTGTGAATTATTATTATCATTATATTTGACTTTTATTTTTGTAAAATAAATTATTATATGTTTTAACATGTTTTATTTCAGCCAAGTTTCTTAAATAAATGAGGACTTACAAGTTACAGATAAGTTTTAAAAGAATGCAGCACATTGCTTTTAAGTGCGCACTACATAAATATCGTAAAGTTATAACACACATAAAGTAAATTAGATAGCCCTTCTCAAAGTACATGTACACGCCACATGTGCAATGCAAAACATAAACTTGGCCTGAAGTTGTCACAATTGAGGGAAAGCTTACTGGAAATCCAGTGTTGGACACTGTTTAAAATAAAAAAATACTCCTTTGGAATAATTTTCTTTAGCGGTCTTGATAACGTGAAGGTGTCGTTTAGTGATTCTTTTGTGGGTGAAACCTTGTTTTTAAGTTGACGAAGTAGAGATTGTGATTCTTTTAGAGGGCAGTGTTAGTAGAATAGTTTGCTAAATCTATTACAGGGATTGACAGGTGCACTGGACTGTGACCAAAAATTAAGGTGAAACTCCACCTTGACAAATTGAACGAAATGAATTGGTTAATCAAGTGCCACCGTAGAGAACACACTAAAGGATGTTCCGGTAGAGTTAAAAAATATTTCTGAATTAAAATATTTTATTGTATTGTTTCTATTATTGAGAAGAGGAACGTGAAAATATAATGTTTCGTTTCTAACTCAGTCGAATGTTTTATTAATGCAGATTCTGGAGATTCAATTGCTAACGACATGTTAGACAGCTAAAATCCTAACCGTGATAGTAATGTGAGATTGATCTTTCCGGAGTTTGTTTTTCCCGATGACTTTTGTTATACTGTCTTAAGAATATGGATTTGAGTCGAACTGAAAAGTCAAACCTGCAAGCCTCTTGGAAGTGTGCTTGTATTGATTAAGCTGCATTGCCACGGAAAAAAATTGTTTTTATTCAGTACTAGAAGGCTACAGGACCTTTTGTTTGCAAAAGAAAGGTTTTTCCGCAGTCCAAACAGACTATGAGAGTACATCAAATATTTAATTGTGTTATATTGACCTACAGTTTTGGTAAACTCGGACGTTTTAGTCCTCCATACTTGCAAATGACACCAGTCAAAATGAACTCAGGACTTTTGGCACTCTGTTAGCCTTCCTCTTTAGGTTGTCCTCCTGTATGTGGAACTTAAGTCTTTGCACGATTAATGTCTACAAAGAAACGAAATAACACGAACTCAGGAACTCCGAAATGTAAATTTCCACTGGAACATTAAATCTTTCATTGATCTCTTATCTCTCAGATAGGTCCACAAGTTGTAATAATAATGTGCCTGACCAGATTAAACAAGGAAAATGTTAATGAAGTTTACTATCGTTGACCTATAGTAACTATAGTCACCTATAGTGACGTTGACTTTCCATGTCGTGACAGACTTGCTACTGCAACGATAAACCAAGTCATTGTTAGGGAACTACATATGCCGGTTCCGTGTCGTGATGGTACTGCGGCGATGAACTAGACCATTATTACAGCTGTGCCAAAGTTTGGAGAGCCTAAATTCGAAGTAATGCCTGTGCCCGTTCCTTGTCGTGATGGTGTTATTGTGGCGATGAACCAGGTCATTGAGGTGAAGTTTGGAGAACCTAAAACCGAAGTACTGCCTATACCCGTTTTGTGTTATAACTGTACTGCGGTGATGAACCTCTTGAAAGAATGTAAAGTTTTGAATTTAAGGAGATTGATTGCAAAGGATAATAAAGAGTGAATTAGGTTATTACTATGACGATCGGGACAAGCTTGAGGTATTTACCGAAATATTTAATTCAAGTTGTGTTTTGGAAGTGAAAGAATTTCCCTGAGTTCAAACAACCCTGTACGCGATCTGAAAAGTACATTATTTTGCTTAAACTTTACTGAGAGTAGTAACGTCTTGACTAGACCACGTTGAAAAGGATATTTGGTGTGGCTGCAACTTTCCTTATTTTAAACGAAAAGAAAAATGGTTAACAGAGTTTGTCGTAAGCCTGTTTCGTCTTGCTAATGTGGATAAACCTTAGGCCAAACAGACTAGGTTAATTTGTCACTAGATCTTGGATGAAAAAAAAGAAATCGTTGATGCAGTTACCGTTACGTTTGTCACTAGACCACGGAGAAAAGAATACTTGGTGTTAGTTCACATTTTCGAATGGGTACTAGCAGAGTTGAGTTAAATTGTTAAGAACTTGTGTCTATGAAAGTTTGTTGCGTTGATGAACTTTCCGTTTGCCTTGTGAGCATGGATTTTACTTTAGGTATTTTATTGAAATATATTATTCAAACTGAAATAATATAAAATGCATGTTTTATTAAAACAGAATACTTGCGTCTGTGTTTCGTTTGTAGTGGAGAAAAGGATGGGTGAATTTTTAGACGAGGGCCAGGTAATTTTGCTGAAAAACAGCTGTTGGAATGAAATTCATGATGCATGTTGAGTAAAGGTGAAAAAGAAATTCGATATTTAAAAGGACGCTATGACATTGCCAATTTGTACAGGTGGGATTTTTAGAAATGCAGTTGGCCTTTTAAACACATTGCAGGGAGAGAAGGGAGAAGAGAAGCAGAGGACTGACTGAATAACTGTTACGTTGAAAATAAAAATAATACATTTTAGTCGAAATTTTCTACCAGATGTATAGAAACAAATGTATGCACACTGTTAAAGATTTTCCGAAACATTCGTGAAAGAAGCTAGGCAACCATAGATACCAGGGAATTTTCAGTAATTTGGCTAATAAAAGGCATCCATAATATAGTTCTCAGAAATGTTGGGAGCAAAAGGAGAAAAACAACAGAAGTCTAAAGGAGATTTGAACACGGGATCTTTAGACACAAAAGTCCAGAGTCGTACTGACTGCTCTGAATTTCCAGTTAAAAGAAAAGAGTATAGAGTGTTAGAATTGTCTTGGCTGAACCCCGAAGATATAAACTAAGTTAATCCAATTACTTATGCTACTTTTTAATCATTTATGTAATTATCAATTAGGATTTGGAATTCCCATTCACTCAAAATATTTTCCATTTCTACCAAAGTAAGAACTCATCAAAATGGCGGCAGCAAACTCTTGATCAACATTGCATGCACATCTACGATAAGAAACAGTTTTCTCATTCTGTGCATGTGCAGAAGTGAAAAGGAAAAATATCCAGATAATCATACGAAAAGTCTCTGGGTTTCCCTCTATTACAGTGAAACAACATGAAATACTAAATATTCTGCGAAACTTCCCTTAGAATTCCTAGAATTTACTTACTGTGAACTTTTGTACAAGGAAATAATCAAATACAAAGAAATTGAAAATAGCATTTACCGAACTCCAAGGCCACATTAATCAATTAGTTTAAAATGCTGATCTTGACTGATTAAAAGAACTAATTTATAGCAGGAATTCCGCCAGGATTTTCAGTTTGGGAGGGTGTAAAGTCAAAATTGGAAGGGTGTGAGTGGAGCTTTGCATGGTTTCTATCGATTTTTGAGCGCAAAAATTTTAAAGCTCGGGGAGTGTTGTCGAGAAATCAATAATTCATAGGTCCATAGGTGTTTACTGCTGCACGTCCATACATTAGGGTACTGCTGCACGTCCATACGAATCTTATAATCTGAAATAAGCAAATTGGTATTTCAAATAAGCAGTGTTATCAGATTAAAGTGTAATTCCAACAATACTAGCAAAATATAGCTTAATAGGTAAAAATAAAAATAACTTTACTGTGTCCAAGGCATTACTATGTACAATCTTATATGCCCTCTATGTCCGTTGGTCGACAACTTTCGACTCAGGAACTACTAGGGCTACGAAGGTGGTTGAGTTGTTTTTCGGGAGTTCTCGGCGAAACTTCACCAACGACATATACGGAGATAATAAAAATTTGACACTCGCCTCGCCTCACTTGATTATTTATAAAAACAATACTGCTTTTATTGAATGTACCGTACAGGTATATTTACGTGATAGGTTTTGCAGAATTTAATCTGAATAAAGTAAGAAGTTCCTAGGGGAAACTTTATACAACATTTAGGCTTCAGCAACAAGTGCTTATACAATCCTTATGGGAAGCCTTATACAATCGCTATGTCTGTCTGCCGATAACCTTCAAATCATAAACTACCAGAGCTACGAAGATAGTTGAGGTATCCAGCGACTGAGCTCCGACTTGCTTGTTTCCATATATGTGGAATTGTCTCCATCTTTTCAAAGGTACCGGTTAGTAGTGCAAAAAATTTCCATTTTTTAAAAATATAATAAATGGTTTAAGAAAAGATCTATATTACAATTGAGACAGTTTGGCTTCTTGACGTATGCTTTACAGTCTTTACGAGATCAGTCTAGCAAAGGCTGTTATAAATGGGAGAGTGTCAATAGAAGTAAAAGGCTATCAGCAGGGAGAAAGCATGGCGATGAAAATTCGCAGAAGGAAGTAAATGTCTGTATTTATCCGTTCCCGAATCAATCTCCAACACTTGTATATTATTATTAAAAGACAACAGAAAATAGTTTGGCATTGATAACTGACTACTTATATGACTTACTCATATTATTAAACTACAACATAAATTGTTAAATAAAATTTATCAGAATGAAACTATTTGTCACAAGACTTCTCCTATTATGAAACAACATCAACAAAAGCATTAAATTAACATTATAGACATTCATGAAAATAAAGCTTGTAGTCTCGAGAGGTAAGTCTCGTCTCGAGTCTCGAGGAAAAGTCTCGGTCTTGGTCTCGTCTCGAGCAAGTCTCGATGCATAGAGTCTCGGTCTCGTCTCGATTCCTGAACCTTAGTCTCGGTCTCGAATTCGAGACGAGACCGAGACGAGATCAAGACCAGTCTCAGTCTCGGTACCATGCCTAATTGGTATAGCACCTATTTATCAAACTTTTTTCATTTTTTCGATGGCATTCGAATATGAGGATTGTTGAATGGTTAACTTTTAGTGCTTCTGCAACCTCTCGAGTAGATTTTTCGCTTTCAGCTGGTCGTTGTCAACTGCTGTTGGGCACCCAAGACTTATTTCATAATCAAGAGTAAGGTCTCCAGTACGAAACTTTTCGAACCACTCTCCGTGCAGAAAGTGTAGCCTCGTTTCATGCTTTGATGACACTTCGACTGACTTCCACAACATTGCCGAAGTTTGAATTCATAAAGAAAAATGATAATCAACTCTGGGTTTGAAAATATCATTGAGCATCAGCCTGAAATCACAAGAAAATGAATGTTAGAAAAATCTATTGCATTTAGTTTCTTAAGCAACAATTAATCTTTAAAAATACAACAATCAATATAGGCATCAAATATGTTATTTTTCAAATTTTCTTTTAAAATTTCAATAAAGAAAATGGCCAATATTGTTGCGTCAGTCCAATATAATAAGGGATGGAATTGAAGATATCGTTGAGGGAAAAGGGAAAGAGGAAAATGAGTCCAACTTTTTGACAGCATTAAGGAACATAAGTTGTATGCTGAAACAGGAAGGAAGGCAGGATGAATTAAAAGGACTTAACGTGCCTTGAAGGACCAGGCGCTTTCGGCAGAACAGTAATAATAACCAAATCACTAAAGCCTTTCCTGACCCGTCAAGTGACGAAGGCTAATTTTTGTCATCTTGAGTCTCAAAATGGATCTCTGTTGCTTGGATACAGTCACACGAGATGCTGCGCACACATCAAGCCCTATTTGTCACCAAATATTTCATTGGAAATTACTCAATATATCACTCCATATCGGTAAAGGATAAAAAGCACATCAGAAACATCATATGAAATAAATATTCACATTACTATACACAGATTTCGAAAGACATTGGAAAATAATATTAAATTCAGCTGTTTTGATTTTTTTTAAATAGGAGGGGGGGGGGTAATCAATGAAGATCAGACTCTTTTGAGAGATGTATCGTTAGACGACATTAACATATTGTTTTGCTGTTCAGTCCTATAACTTTTGCAACCTCTTTAAAAATCGAACTCACTTTCTTTTAGTTAATATTCAATGTGCGGCTTATTAGTTTTATATCTTTGTCCAGTTACATATCTCTGTTTGTTTTTTAATTGAATTAAACAGATTTCTGGTCTTCAACCATTTAACTCGTCCCTTTTTTTGTTGTTGTAAATAATATAAGAAAATTCCGATAAAGCATTTGAATAAAGATTTGCGAATGTACAACGATCAATATACGAATTGATCATATTACAATCAAATCAAAACAATTAGTTTTACAAGAGAAAGAAATAAAGTAAATAATTGTATTCATCCGAAATATTCCTTGGTTAGGCCTATAATGACTACATGCAGTAATGAACATATCAAGCACCATGTTTGACAAATTTGTGTATTAAGAAATTAATTTTATTTTTGTCAACCCATACATTGTGTTTCGAAGCTGATAGCTATAAAGATGAAGGATGAGTTTCTTGAACCAAATCAAAATGGTTCTTTTCAAGAAATGCCAAAATGTGCGCACTTTCGGAGCTAGATGCCCTCAAATGTGACGCAGCATACTCACAACTCGACAACAAAATCAACGTATTACCCATTGTATTTGAACAACGGTTATGATTTAAATACTGCAACTGCATCATAGAGGGGATTCTGTACGTACAAATTTCATTATTAAAGATTTGACGTTTGGGCATTATACAAACATAGAATTAACACTAAGTTCAACTCTACAGCAATAAGAAGTGCTCAATATCACATTCATCGCTTTACTTAATCTTTTTCTTAATACTCTCTACTTCACTTACCTTGCAACCTTCTTGTTCCTGTATCAAGTTGTTTCCAGTCATTTTTGGAAAAAATATTACAAGTATATCCGACTTATTTTATAATGTAAACATATCTTTATCTAATTCTACACTTTTTTTTTTTCATTTTGCTTCCATTTCATTCATATACCCATTTTAAAACACCCACTCCATTTTTAAATGATAGTTTAACTACTAACGTTCTTTTCCTTTTACTAACTTAAATGATATGCCACAGTTTCTTCAACATTTTTCTCCATAATTTATTTAATATTCTTCTTTACAGTTTCTACTAATGACAAAGATTTCTGTTTCTGTTTGCAAAATAAGTGTTTTAGTCTACTCTTCTCGTTAAGCGCACAAACTGTTGATATATCAGACAGAGTAAGGATGAGTACACCGTTAGTCAGAAACTTCAGATCTTATTCATTGATAGAATAGAATAAGATCGTAAGAGACTTTTTACTACAATTGGTAAAGAAGAAGACGTTAAGGCTTGTTGAATTATTTTGCAGAAAAGAAATTAAATTGTTAACGTAAGTTTACGCAGTTTTCCTTGGATGACAAAAGAATGTAAAATTGCTCGCCCCTGATTAAATTTTCTGTGAGATTTTGAATGGGTATATATTAATCCTATTCACAGAACTTTCACAAACTGTAGCAGAAATATGTAAATGTCTCATTCAAAATTTTTATATTACATTCGAAGTTTGAATTGGAATTTATTAATGGTCTTTAGATATATCAAGATCAAGCCGAGATAAAGTGTGGGAGAGGTTGTAGGAAGGTAGTTGACCAGGACCTAGTTAGTATGTACAATTCCGGCAATTTGCTGGTATGACTGAGGAGAAAAACCTGGAAAAGCCTCCGTCAGGATGGGCATCCGCTGAGATCGTTCTCAGGACCTTCTCGTTCCTAAGCCAACACTTTACCAACTAAGCTACAGACACTTAGTTACCCTAGAACTTGCTATAACTACTGTTGTTTTAACAGATTTTAATACACCAATATATCTAATAATCTGTTGAGTTCTATCTATTAATCTAACTTGAGGAAAATAGAAAAACTCTTCTATAGCACAGAACTACTCAAAACATTATATTTGTATGCATAAACACGTAGAGGATTTTTTTCTTCAGAATTATATAGAAAATGTTTTACATACAGAAAAAATATGTTTACTGAGGTTGGTCGACAAACACAAAATCTCATAAGCTCTTTTTAACTGGAACTGCTGCTCCAGAAGCTTCATCTTTTAAACATTTTGAATACCAAACTGCTTGAGTTTTATACATGGTTACTTTGTCATGAAATAGACCTTCTCAGAGTACAATGCCATTTTGTATCTTCTTGTTGCACACAAGAAAAAGGGAAGACATACTTTTTACTCTTAGAGAACCCTTCAACTACTTCAGATAAAAGGTTTACAACGAGAAGGAGAGAAATGAGAATCAACCAAGGACACATGTACAGAAAACTCGTTTAGCATGAAATGGTATCTGCATATGTAATTACGTCTTTTTGATAATGCTGAAATGTTTAAGAGGCCTAAATTCATATTGTACGCTCCAGCACTTCAAGAAAGGTTGTCAGCTTCCAGAGACACTAATCCGAACAGTGAATGTTTTGTTCATGGAATTTGGGAACCACACTAAAGGGCTCACCAGTTGCTTCATTTTAATTTGACGCTGACACCGTTTGAAGGTTTCTTACCGTGAAACTAGATGCTCTTTTTCACAATCATCCTACATCTTATTAGCATCAAACGAATTCAACGATGGAAACTGTAATAAAAAGTATAAAATGAGACGCCAAAAAAGATAGATTTCCATCAAAAGTTTAATTGGTGAGAGGAAACTAGCTCTTGCCGCTCCACAGCACAGTTTTAAGAATAAATTTCAAGGAATAAAAAGTTTTAGTAATGAATTATACACATCTCTTCATCAGCACATCCATTTCACACAAATATGATTTATTAAATAGTTAAATAAAATAAATACCATAACATAACGTCCTAATAAATTTAACTTTCAGTGTATGAAACTTTACTGCATTTTAAAAGTAACACAACACAAGTATAATTGAAAAAACATAATTAGTAATACAAAGCCTTGCAAAAAAAAAAAAAAAAATGAATGAAAACATTTTCGTGGCCATATTTAATTCGTAACTTTGGAATTAACTTATAACTTTATATTCCATTTTGTGTAAGACACTCACTATTACTACCTTGTTCGGAGGTAAATTGCCATTTTCAGAACTTCACACTAATACTGAATTTGGGAATCGAGTAAACATTCTGGCTTCATTAAAAGAGTTTCCGTTGTTCGTTGCAATAGGAATCAATGAATCAATGTGTGATCAATGACAATTAGATAATTTGAAGTCATAAAGACAAAGATGGCGTAAGGTTGTCACATATAGAACAGTTTCAATAATTCAGGTAAAGTTAAAACAATGAATAATTGTGCTTACATCAAATGTGTTAAATAGCAAGGATTACAGAAAGAACACATTTTAACAAACATTAATAGTTTATTTATGTACAAGATTTTCTGGCAAAGAAGATGATTATTAGGTAAACTTCTGTTCCGCACGAGTTATTAATCATGGCAAAATGACGCTATGGAAATATGTACCATTACAGCGTATGTTGTATGAGTACGACCCTATCAGAGATGTATATAGATTTCGTGTGTTTGAAAATAAGGTTTTGAGAAAGATATACGGGCCGAAACGCGACGAGATGACTGGAGAGTGGAGGAGACTGCATAATGAAGAACTCCACGGACTGTACGATTCACCAGATGTTGTACACCCTCCATTCCAAAAGAAACCGAACGTTTTAAAAAAACAAAAAAACAATGTACATTTTGGAACAAATCATTTTTATTAATCAATGTATTCCCCTTCTGCATCGATACACATATTTGCACGCTCCAACAAGTTGTCAAACGACTTCTCCATGTCCTTTATTGGAATGGTCTTTAGGACGGCGGTCGTCGCCTTCTCAATGGCTTCAATCGATGCGTGCCACTTTCCTTTCATCGCCAAATGCAGTTTCGGGAACAGATAGAAATCGCACGGAGCGAGATCTGGTGAATAGGGCGGATGATGCAAACGAATAATGTGATTTTTGACCAAAAATTCAGTTACAAGTCGCGAACGATGTGATGGTGCATTATCGTCCAAAAGAGTCCAACTGCCGATTTCTCGATATTCGGGCCGAATACGACGAATTCTTGCCAGCAAACGCTTCATGACGCCCAAGTAAAACTCTCCAGTGACTGTCTGGCCGGGCTGAACAAATTCTTTGTGGATAATTCCTTTTGAATCGTAAAAACAAATCAGCATCACCTTAACTTTTGACTTCACCAAGCGGCTTTTTTTGGGTGGTCCTTCATCCGGCGCTCTCCATTCAGCACTTTGCCGCTTTGTTTCGGGCTCATATTCAAAACACCACGTCTCGTCACCAGTTACAATCGATTTCAAGAAGTTTCGATCCTGCCGAGCACTTTTAACAATGTCTTTGCAATGCGCAATTCGATCAACTTTTTGGTCTTCGGTGAGTTTCTGTGGCACAAACCGCGAATTAACCTTCTTAAGGCCCAAAACTTCGGTCAAAATGCGGTATGCGGTTGTTTGAGGAATGCCTAATTCCATTTCAATAACTTTCACCGACGCTTTTTTGTTATGTTTGATGAATTCACGCACTTTTTCGATGTTTTCTTCCGATAATCCGGTTCTGGGACGGCCTGATCTTTCGTCATCATCCAGCGTCTCTCTACCCGATTTGAATCGCCTGAACCACTCGTAAACTTGCGTACGGGATAGACACTCATCACCATATGCATTTTGTAGCATTTGGTGCGTTTCAGTAAAAGGTTTACCCAGTTTAACACAAAACTCAATTGCAGCTCGTTGTTTGAAACTCATTTTCCGACCGATGTACACAACACACTGACAGTTGAAACGCAATAACTTTGTTGCCGTGCATCCAAATGTCATGACATTTATACCAGTTGTCAATGAGGGACTACGCCATCTACCGGTAAAATATTACAACAGATGGCACTAGTGGTACTATTTGTTTTCAAAAGTTCGGTTTCTTTCGGAATGGAGGGTGTAAATATAATGAAATCGCGATAACTAAGGTGGGCAGGCCATGTAGCTCGGATGGGGGGAAAACGAAGATTATATTCTATCCTGGTTGGAAGGCCGGATGGAAGGAGACCATTGGGAAGATCGAGACGTCGTTGGGAGGACAATATTAGAAGAGATCTTCGAGAAGTAGATATTCGTTATGAAAACTGGCTTGATATCGCCCAGGATAGAATCCAATGGCGAACGTTTGTTACTGCGGCGATGAACTTGCGAGTTCCATAAGCCATAGAGTTAGTTAGTTTAGGAACTAAGAACAATGGCTAGTGTTAGTGATATACTGTCTTAAAATACTGTTTAATGTATTTTTCATTAATGACATTGGTATACCATTACTTTAAACTACAGAAAACTCGCTATTTCCTGCCCATCGTTTAGCTATATATGAAGTAACACCACAAACTGAACAAGTGAAGAGAAAAGAAACCAGCTTCAGGTTCGTTTTGTGTCGCGGTGGATCACTGGAAGAGTGCACACCTCGGGTGCATGGGTCCCCGGTTCGATCCCGGCTCGTGCCATGTGGCTTTGTGGTGGACAATTACCGTGGGCATTCTCGGGGTCCTCACGTTTCTTCCCAGTTTCTTCATTTCACCAGTTCTTCCATCATTAGCCATTCGCCGTCTTACCTAAAGGCCTGTAAAAATTCAAATTCCGATTCGTTTAAGAGTCCTTGGTAATCAGTCTTCATTTTTAATATTTTAAAAAACAATGCAGAAATGACAATCAAAATGATATTTTAGAAAGTGGAGTAGATAATACTGAAGAGCATCTATCAAATGAACTAATCCATAATTTGAAGGTAGAGGGTCTACTTGTTATTTAATGAAAAATTGAAATCTTCGGCTATGTCGTTCGAAGTTACGACCTTTGAATATCTCGGCTAAAAAATTTGCTTCAAAATCTGAAACAGCTTATTTCATAAATGCTAATGCTAATAAGTATTAGAGAGGTCGCGTTTAAAAATTTCAGTATTGTTCTTGATTTGTTCCTTACTTTTAAAAGATCTAAAATACAAGGTGTGAGTACCAATGTATCTTAAGATGAGAGCCCGTAAATTATTACTTTAAAAGAATGTGCATATTACGATTGGCTTATTCGTGTTTTTTAAACTTTGTAAATAAGTTTGTGGGGGGGGGGGATGTGAAAGAGAGGGAGATAGAGGGAGTGACTTCTATTCTTTTTGATTTGCTTTCTAGAAGAACTGCAGTGAACTTCATCAAAGAAGTACGTTCAAAGAAATAGAAGTTACATAATGGTACACTATTATTATTCGTGTTTTTAGTTTTGATGTTTTAAAAAAGTTTGTTTTGTGGTGTATTTTTGATTATAAGGATTAAAATGAATATGGCAATAAATCAGGAAATTTAACAGCAGTATCTCGTTATGAAATGAATGCACTGAAAAACATAAAAACACGCAACAAATATATGGAAATAGAACAGCAAAAGATATAAAGACTGAAGTCCAGGGGGGTGCAAGTGCCCCCTTGCCCCTCCCTGCCGACACCCTTGACTTAGGTTAGTTCTCACCATTGAACTATAGATTTATTTCCTTGAAACACAATTGAAGACCCGTATTGCAAAACATCCCAAATCCACCTGATTATTTTTCTCAGGATGAACAGAAACAGTCCAAGATCTCGGTATGTTATTCTATTCCTCTGAAATTATTTTGTATTAAAAAAGATTTTCGAGTTGGAACTAGGATGTAATATTTATGCAACTGGATAGTCCTTGGACCATAGATACGAAAAAAATGCAAATACCAAAAAAGTGGACTTGGGATGTTTTGCAATTCAGGTCTTCAATTAGTGCCGTCCGAAATTATTATAATTTTTGTATTGTCGACAGATTATAGTGCACAATACGAGTATTCAAATTATTACAATTATCTAATATTAGAAGGTTCAAAACTATGATCTGAGACGATGGTACTCTTTGGTACTCATTTTTCTTTGGTCTCTTGAATGTTTACCTTATATACACATTGTTCAAATATTTTCACAGTGATGCTCCAAATGTGATTGTGTGGAAATAAAAATTCCCTTCTTTAAGAAGCAGAATTCGACGAAATAGTAAAGGGAGTGAAATTATTTTTGATTGATACTTGGAACGGAATCTGGATCGGTCATTAGGTATACTAGAATCAGTATTACAACTAAAGGAGCCTAGTAGTATTATTTGGTTTATTGTATTACGTCCATTTATTCATTTTATAGTATTCTGTTTGCACAGGCTTCCGTTGATAGTTTCAGAATGTAAATTTTTATATGACCTAACCTTGTTATTATTTTGCCAAAACCAGTTATCTTACTCCACGTGTATAGGGTTAAGTAATCTGTCAACACTTGATCTTTGAGACAATATATTCTTCCTTCAGCTGCTTATTCGTGAGCAAATAAAATTTAATGTTCACAGTAGAGAGCAACCTTCATCGAGGGAGCACAAATTTTTTACCTTCCATATTGTATCCATATCATTTTAAAAAATCGAGATTGCGAATGTGGCTCAACGTTGTCTTCCCTTCCTCTCTGTGTTTCTTCTGTTCTTTGCCTTCGATGTAAGTTTCATCTCAGTTGGAGCACGAAACACGTATATTTTACAGCCATATCTACATTCAAGTATGAGTAATTTCGAGGGACATGCACATACAAGACAGGGACATCAAAACATCAATTACTTATGTCATTTATTATCTCTTTCTTTCAACCGCAGAAGGTTGGTTTTGTAATTGGTGAAGGGTTAATTTGCTTCAGGACGAGATAATGCTTGATGTTGAGAATAACAAGAGGTTGCTATTGAACATTTGACTGACTGCGAAAGATGTACAGTCGTTCCTTCCAATCATGTTCAAATTTCGTTTGGAGGAGATAAGAGACGAGCTGCCTGGGATGCTCGTGGCAAGAGGCCAAGTGCCTGCTGTTGGGGGGTGCTCGCTCCATTCTCATTGCGTGGACCATGTTGTATTTTGTAACATGCTTTGTAGCACTGTCGGAGGTCGAATTTATTAGTCCAATCTCTTATTGCTCAGTTGGAGGGTTTCTTCAAGATAACGCATCTCTGACTCCGAGAGGACTACAGTATAAACGTACTACCATTGTTCTCAAGCAGAGCTCATTCCTTCTGCAAATACTCATCCTTCATTGCCACTGATTTTATTATTTCATTTGTTCTTTTGTTTCAAATTATACATCGATGATTAACTTATGATGAACACAATGAATTATGAGTTCATAAATGTCCTGAATGTATAGTCATTACCACTCATCTTGAGATTTAAACAAACTGTGCTGATGCTTCTCAGAGTAAAAAATACTTCAAGATAGAGGCTACTGGGACTGCAGTAGCTTATACGGAAGCTGTATAGTCTGTAAAAACTTTTTCTTGCGGAACTATATTTGCACACTTTTTTTTAGCTGCTCTTGCTCCGCGGCTGTCAAAGAAAGATATGTTTATAATTTAATTTTTGAAATGATACCGGTACTAAGGCTTTTGGGCTGAGGAAAGTATAGGTGAAACTAATTAAATGTTATTCTAGATTATTACATAGTACAGTGGTTCCCAAACTTTTGCATATAATAATTTATCGTAGAGCTTCTGTCACACTTTCTCAAATAAAAATAAACGTAAGTAGCCACCTCAATATTTGTTGGTGATAGTGAGTATTATGAGTCAGAGGCCTATGGATCGTAGACTTTCAAATATGGAGAAAGGTTTATGATCTGCAAATCCATGAGCAAGATGAACGGATGATTGTTTGCCATTAAATTCAATAGGCTGCAATTGCTGTTCTAAGGAAAAGCTAAGTTTTTAAGTAGAATTCGAGTCACATATGTGCCCACGGGGAATAGAACAGGGGACCCTTTGAAAGCAAGACGATGGAGAAAATCACTTATCCACAGGAGACGCGATCCACGTAGCACGATTTATTTATTATACGTCACGCATTCCATACTAATAAAAGAAATAATTTAAGATATTGAGAACACAGTAATATTTAATCTTTGCAACACTTGAGGTCAACAGGAAAAAACAGAGTTGAAATGGTGGTAATCAATTACTGAAGAAAATAATAATGAAAAAAAATCAACAAACATATTTTGTACAAAAGTACAGCATGGGTACAAAAGTTAATTCTTTTCCTTGTTTTTGATATTTAAAAAAGATGTCTATCCCTCCCTACTATATTTTTATTTTATTTGCTTATCTGGTCTAAAACAAACGAGTATTTTCATTATCCTTGATTTAGACAAGCTACGCTATACACACGGTCCACAGGTCGAAAGCGATTCAGTCATTTTTTGTGTGGCCCGAAGTCATAAGAGTAATGATAGACTATTCCAGTATTCTTCTTTGATTGCAGCAAATGTCACGTAGATTGATGCAAGTTATTATTTTAGGCTGTGGCTTTACCAGGGATTCCATTCTCTCTAAATAAAAATATTATTTAAGGATGCTGAAAGGGTGACCAGATGACTACAGCTCAAAAACTGACCCTTGAGATCTGAAATACAGGATTTTGCACCAAAATGTAGGACACGCTGTCGAGCAATAAAACGCAATCTTAAATGAAAAAATATTTCACTATCGTGAACCGACTGCACGGAAATCCACAGTAATTGCGAAAATTGGAAACATTTTAATTTTCACAAATAGAAGAATGTTTAATTATTTCTTACTATTTAAATACTATTAAGAAGGTTGAAGTTACGATTATTATTCACATTGACTCAGCGCAAATTCTCTATTTTTAACTGTGTGTTCATTGAAAAATATTCTCTAGTAGGCATTTATCAGTAATCAAAGCAGCTGAAATATAAACATTTATGAAATATTCCTCGAATCCGAAAAGTCTCTCAGTTTCGACAATTACGTTATTGGAAATTTACAGACAATTGCATGGTTTGTCGGAATTACCAAGGAAGTACCTGAAAATGTTAACCGTGTAGAATAATAGAAAAATTAATAAAACCGTTTTTCAAGGTCTGTGATATTCCATCTATCTGATTTAAACACCCTTGTTGTACTAGACATAATTACGTGTATACATACTAGGCATAGGCTATATTCTGATAACTTGGAATTATGTATGCCTACTTCTTCAGGCAATTCTACTTAACACTTTCCTTGCAATATTCCTTGATTTCAGTTGAAGTAAACGGACACTTCATCGAACTGAGTAATAAAAGAGATAGCTGGGACGCACTGAAATTGTGTTTGTGTGTAACGGAACTATACTTCAATGCATAATTGAAAAAAAAAAGTCTTTCCAATGCTATTGGGAATTATCATTTGAAGACTCCTCTTTACCTGTACCTGACTGTTGTAAACTGCTTCCATTAATTAAAGGTGATTTGAAGTTTGCGACTATTATGTAGTTGGAAACTTCATGGTCATGTGTGAGAAAAAACGTTGAAAGCAGTTCAGCTACAACAGTGAGCACAATCAGTTAGCAGTGATTAAGCCTCAATCGAAGCGACAGGACGTAAAATGCAATGTCTAGAAGACTTCGAACAGTACCAAGAGATGAAGTTAGAAGTTGTCCTACTTGTTTCTTTCGGCCTTCTGTGAGGATAAAAACAAGAAAAGAAAAAATGAGGAGGAAGAAGGAAAAAGATAGTGGTTTTATCCACCTTGAAGAGTTGACAAGGGTTGTGAATCGGAAAGTTGACAAGGGGATTGTGTAGCGAGAACGAGTGACAGTAGCAAAGGCATAGAATCCTTCCTGTCTCTCTTCCTCTGCCTACAACAACGCACAGAGCATCCAGATGCCAAAAAGTTAACAATCAAAATACCACAGAACAGTGTTGCTCCAAATGTGATTATGTGGAAATAGAAGTTTCCTTCTTTAAGCAGCAGAATTCGACGAAATATTAAAGGAAGCGAAATTATTTTTGATTGATACTTGGAACGGAATCAGGATCGGTCATCAGATGTACTGGAATCAGTCTCTGATCCCGAAGAGACAAGAAGATGACATGAAAATGGAGGCTTTCCCTGTTATTTACAATCGCGTCAATCTTGTCCAGAGTGAATGTTCTCTTCGAGAGATTAAACACGTTTGACATCCATGTTTTAAGCTTAAGATGTGACTGACCTTTAGTAGTTTGGCATTTCGACAAAATGTTCCTTTTACTACAGCGAGGTTTAATCCATGTTGTACGCGTGGAGAATCAAAAAGTAGGAAGCACTATGGAATGTCATCCGTTCCTTTTAGCGGACCTCGAAAGTTTTTAGTACTTTTGTAGTTTCACTCTGTTTGTCTGTAACACAGGTTAGTTAGCCTCT
The DNA here is from genome assembly GCA_022664845.1 of Lepisma saccharinum. Classification (NCBI taxonomy): domain Eukaryota; kingdom Metazoa; phylum Arthropoda; class Insecta; order Zygentoma; family Lepismatidae; genus Lepisma; species Lepisma saccharinum. Next base: position 25,535 of record JAGDQP010023097.1, read on the forward strand.
CAGCCAAAGCAGATAGAGCAAACCTGACTACAAAATCTCAAAACCTCATTTGTAATTTAGTTGTTTGGGAAGAGAATGTGCGAAGGAAGTCAGCCAGGGCCTAGTTTCGAAGGTAATATTCCGGCAAAAGCCTGGTGTGACTGAGGAAAAACATGAATAAAATTTCATTCAGGATGGTCGACGCTGACATGGAACCCAAGAGCTACCGAATGTGAAGGGAACGCTCTAGGAATTGAGCTATGGCTGCTCGGTACTTTGATTTATGTGGCCGTTTGTGATGTGGTGAGATTACAAACTATTCTCAAGGCGTTTTTCCATTTTCTGCATTCAGTCTCAAACGTACGCTAGTGCCTACACGAAAACAGATAATACAAACTGTGTTCAGATTTTCGTTTAATAACCTCGATCTATTTTGCCGCTATCAAGTTTGTAAGGCTGCAGCCTTTCCGTATAAAATTTCTACACTAAATACATTCAGCCAACTCCTAAATGTAAACAGCTAAAGACAAACTGACTTGACATTTGAACTGAGCCTACCTTCATTTGCTCGGCCGTTTTCAATCCTCTGGCATCGGAAACTTTCCGCATTGTATTTTTATACTATATGCACTGTGAAATTGGCCACTCGCATTTTCACTATATTCCTTACCGTCACTCCCGAACTTGCATGTTAAGGTAGGGGCCGAATATGGCCCACCTTAATTTTGTTGATTTTTTTTCGCCAAAAAAGACTTTATTCGTGCGAATCGACTGAACCATCAAGTTGGAAAACTAATTGGATAAATGAATAATAATAATAATAATAATCTGCTTCCTAGATATGACCACTGCACTATGTAATAATCTAGAATTAAAATTTAATTATTTTCACCTATACTTTCTTCAGGTCGTAGAGCTGACAACTCTACACCGCTAAAAAATGTCAAGAAATAGTAACGGTAAAATATTCCGGAGGTAAACTAGTCCCTCATTTGGATCTCCGGGCGTGGACTGCTTCAGGGGGCTCCAAGAACAGGATTAAGAAAGACCTTAGAATGGGAACGTGGAACGTACGAACGTTATACCAAATGGGCACTCTTCAGTTCACGGTACGCGAGACCGAAAAGTACGTACTAGACATGTTAATGATAGAAGAAGTTCGGTGGGAGGGTCAAAATAACATCCGACAAAGCAAGTAAACTTTCTACTACGGGGGAACATAGTCTCACGATTTCGGAACGTGATTCCTCATTAAGAACAGTATCCTTCAGGCGGTTCAGAATATAGAGTTTGTAAACGAAAGACTATCGTATGTTACGATACGTACTCGATGGGGCAACACGGTTTTATTAAACGTTTATGCTCCGATTGAGGTGACTACTGATAACGACAAAGATAAATTCTACGATGAGCTAGAAAGGCTGTTTGATCGAATGCGGAAATATAATTCGAAAATTGTGTTGCGTGATTTCAACGCAAAGGTAGGAAGGGAAGATAAATATAGACTTACTATAGGCAAATACAACATTCACAAAAAGACCAACAACAATGAGGAAAGTCTGATAAATTTCGCGATTTCTAAAAATCTACTGGTAAAGAGCACGTACTTTGAACACAAAGACATACACAAACACACATGAGTATCTCCTGACCGTTAAACTCTCAACCAGATCTATCACGTATTAGTAGATAGATGAAAACACAACAACATAATGGACGTTACGCGTAGGTCGTACAGAAGAGCGGAAGGTGACACCGACCATCAATTAGTGATCAGAAAAGTAAGGGAAAAGTTATGCATCGCGAACAGAGAAAGCAAGGAGTCAAAACAACTGAAATTCGAAGTGAAACGATTAAATAATCCGATTATCTACTCGAACTCTCAAATAGGTTCGAAATCTTAGCCTACTCGAGTAATAATAATGATGATATTAATAATGAAATTGATGGAAGTAAGATTTGGGAGGCAATCCGTGAAACATTTAAGCGCGCAGCGAAGGAACGTGTAGGTGAGAAGAAACAACAGAAAAAAAACTTGGTTTGATGAAGAACGCCTTAAACTTCATGAGGAACGAAAACAAGCAAGGCTAAGTAATAAAAGCGAAGCAAATATAAACCACTACAGTAACGCGAAACGAAACGCCATTTGCGAGTTCAGAAACAAAAAGCGAGAATATCTGACGCAGAAGATCCAGGAGATAGAGAAAAACGGGAAGACAAATAACGTACGAGATCTATACAAAGGGGTAAACTCGTTAAGAAAAGGTTACCAGCCGAGGTTTGAAATGATTAGGAATGAACTTGGAGATCTTCAGGCGGATCCGACTAAAATTGTCGGTGTGTAGAAAAGTTATTTCGACAAATATCTTTATGTACATAACGGGGAACAAACAGAGGAATTTGAAATCCATACCGCAGAGCAGTGGATTTCCGAACCTAGCGAGATCGAGACTGAAATGTTGGAAAAGAAATTGAAAAATTTAAAATCACCAGGAATAGAAAATATTCCAGTCGAATTAATTAAAGCCGGAGGAACGACACTAATCAATGAACTACATAAATTGATAAGTGCTATATGGAGAAAGGAGAAGCTTCCAAAGGAAAGGAAAACGTCAATAATAGTTCCGATTAATAATTACCGCAGAATCTCGTTACTTCTAACCTCTTACAAAGTATTAAGTAATATTCTGTTAACACGCCTTAATGTATACGTACATGAAATAATTGGAGATCACCAATGTGGATTTACAAGAAACAGATCCAAGTTGGACCAGATTTTCGCCTTGAGGCAAATTTTGGAGAAGAAATGGGAATACAATGAGACGGTTCACCAGCTATTCATTGATATTAAGAAAGCATATGATTCTATCAAATGGGAAAAGTTATACAGTATCCCGATAAGATTTGGAATTCCGAAAAACAAATTGGTTCAACTAGTGAAGATGTGTCTCAGCCATAAGCAGAGTACGGATGGTAACAATATGTCAGAGAATTTCAAGATTCGCAATGGATTGAAACAAGGCGATGCCTTATAACCACTAATGTTTAATTTTGTGTTAGAATATGCGATTTTAAAAATTAAAGGTGACAAAAAGGGATGATTATTGAACGGTTTGAATCAACTGTTCGTATACGCGGATGATGTGGATTTAATAGGGGACGATATAGATCCACTACAATGCAACACCGATGTCTTAGTAGAAGCGTGCGATGAGATAGGTCTACAGGTAAACGTAGATAAAACAAAATACATGATAACAAGGCGAAACACAGGGGAAGAAGGAAATAAAAACGTACAAATTAGGGATGAGGTCATAGAGAAAGTAAACAAATTTAAATACTTGGGAGCATACGTAACAAGCAAAAATGAGGTCACGGAAGAAATAAAAATTCGCTTAGTATCGGGGAACGCATGTTTCAATTCAGTCCAAAAACTTCTAACATCGCGATTAATATCAAGAAAATTGAAATTGAAAATATACAGAACGGTTATTCTGCCGGTAATACTTTACGGTTGCGAAAGTTGGAGTACGACCCTAGCAGATGAACATAAATTACGTGTGTTTAAAAATAAGGGTTTGAAAAAGATATACGGGCCGAAACGGGCCGAGATGACTGGAGAGTGCAGGGGACTGCATAATGAACTCCACGGATTATACGATTCACCAGATGTAAAAATAATGAAATCTCGACGACTAAGGTGGCAGAGCATGTAGCTCGGATGGGGGAAAAACGAAGATTATATTGTATCCTGGTTGGAAGGACGGATGGGAGGAGACCATTGGGAAGACAGAGACGTCGTTGGGAGGACAATATTAAAATAGATCTTTGAGAAGTATGTTGTGGCACTGTGTACCACAACTCCCTATTCCCATCAACAAATGTGTAAATAAATTATATGTACTGTAGTAATTCATTTAACTTGTAATATATTACTAATTATATTGTTATGCATATATGCTAATAAGGTAAATGGTATTTTAGAAAAAAGCCCGGCCGGGACATATTAGGTGTTTAATCATATTAATATTTTGTTATTCTATATTAAAATTCTTATGTACTCAGTTTTTGTAATTGTTTAAAATATTTGTATGTACTTC
>JAGDQP010023098.1:0-29611 GCA_022664845.1 Lepisma saccharinum
CTCATTTAATTAAAAATGAGTAACAAACCGGTTTGAAAATGAGATCAGTGATCTTATTTCCAAGCCGGCATGTTCTCATTTTCCATTAAATGAGAAAAAGAAATGCTGATATCTCATTTCTAAGAAAATTGTTTCTCTGTACACAGATAAGAACTTTTTTCTCAATGTTAAGAAACCGCTTTTTACAGTGTGTAAATAATAAAATACAGTAATTTTAAACTATGTAGACGTCGCCCCGTGCAGAGGACAGCTAGAATGATTTGTGATCTATGATGGTGGAAGTATTGCACATTAAAGACAAAGCGGACAGTGTACCTAAAAGTCACTTACGCAATTCAATTCAATTTCAGTGCAGTGATAACATATCAATAGAGGAAAGAGTAGAGAAAGCACAAGGGAAGTTAACCTGATGTGTTATCTTGTATAGTTATGGACAAAAGTTTTGTCGCGTGTTTATTTCAAAAGTTGAAACATCGTAAAAGAAAATGGTTGACTTACAGACATATGCACAATCACATGACACTTTCGAGGAAAATATTGTCCTGATATGTAACCAAACGAGGATGATATTTGCAAAATATATAATTTTTCGTCGAACAAAAATTCTAAGTCCAAAAATCTACTAAGTTGTTTATCTAACTCTTTATCTAACTCGGAGAGTAATATTTATGCAACTGAATGAGAACTATTAGTCATAATTTAAATTTTCGTTTGTAGCTATCATACGTGGGAGTGATATCTTCACGAATTTCGGAAATATTCTTTAAATATATGGGACAATATTTTGTCCACTGCTGTACTATCTAGAAAACTACAATCAAACTCTCCAAAGAACTGAGCTTAAAATTTGGAGTACGTCAAGCCTCTCATCGCCACTACTTTGCTTTGTCATTGGTTAACCCTAGTTTGTTTCATACCTCGTTATCTAATACGAAATCCTTCATACATTAAAAATCAAAGCCAAATCTACCGTAAACTGGACCGTCAGTTTGGACTTGATTTGCAGGAACGACAAAAGTTTCTACTGTATCATTCGACTTCGTTAACTTGAATTGTGAATATGAAAAACAGGAGCTGGTGTCATCATATTCCTCCAGCGGGAAAATTACAGCTACATTTGATCAACTTTCAAAAACAGAACATGAGAAGCGTTGATGGAATTGTTCTGTTTTTGGCGTTTGCATCCATTTTTTACTTTGTGATAGACAGCCGAAGTTGACAACTATTATAAAGGATGATAGAGTTTGTTCAGAGGCTTTGTACACACACAAGCTACTATTTTGATTAGAAATAAAAGAATGAAAACTATTCCGAAAGAAAACTCTGACATATTTTCTTATTCGGTTGCATTTTAATGAAAATAGAGTAAGTATCCAACATTGCAAACAATTCACCAATATAACTCTTAATATAAGACTCTATCTAATACATTACAATATTTAGTTTTATACGATGTAGTTACACCTAAACGGCTCTACGGCTACTTTGATATTTCAATAGCACAAGTACCACTGACCAAGCAACGCAACAAAAGATATAGGAAGCAAGAGAGAAACATAAATGTATCGTTTTAAATTCAGTGTTTTAAATCGCTATTCATTGTTGGCGATCATCGTTGGGATTATCAAGGTCACATCTTTTTCTCAATCCTTATCCGTTCTTGAAGCCTCCATGGTTCAACTGATTGGGATCGTACATTTTTTTTTTATGAAATCCTCACATCATAAGCTTTCATATAATACTATACGTGGGGAGTATAGTGTTCGAGAAAATAGCCTCACACACAGACAAACGTATACACAGAGCGAAGAAAGAAAGAGAGAGAGAGAGAGAGATCAGGGAAACCTTTTTTTTTTAATGTTATAGCGTTATGTTAGCGATTTTTGTTGTTCGCTAACGAAAGTCTATATAATTTCAATTGATTTGAAATAATTTATGACTTTTTAGTATCTTTGGCTCTAGCCGGAGTAGATTAAGGAAGAGGACAGGAAAGGTAGCGTCCAGGGTCTTACTTAAGGTACCATTGCGGCATTCGCCTGGTGAAACTGATGGACTAAATAATTTCAAACAAATATACGATAATAAACTTATGGTACCGTCAACGGCAACGCACTGGAGTAAGAGATTCCGCCAGAGTTTTCAGTGTGCGAGGTGTAAAGTCAAAATTGGGAGGGTGTAAGTGGAGTTTTGTACAGCTTATATCGATTTTTGACCGTATGGCGAAATCACTGACAGAAGTGCTTATAGTAGAAAGAAAGGTTTCAGCGACAATTTGCACATTGGTATGGGGGACAAACGAAGATTATATTCCAGGTAAGCCGGAGGGAAAGAGGCCGTTGAGAAAACGGCGACGTCATTGGGATTATAATATTAGAAATATTAGATGCTCATGTTCTTCGAGAATTAGATGCTCAAGATGAAAACTAGCTAAATATTACTCAGGACAGAAGTCAATAGCGAATGTTTGTTACTGCGGCGATAAACTTGCGAGTTCCGTAAGCCATAGAGTTTGTTAGCTAGTTATGAGTATCAACACTGAAGGTGAAAAAATGACAAAAATTGAAACGAAAATACAGAAAATGCGAATGGGCGATGTTCAGTTTTTCTAGCAATATTTTCTATTATAACAATAACGCAGTATTAGGTTCTGGTGCCTACAGATTGAAAAACAATGATTAAATCGAACGCCCTGAAATCAAATATGGAGTCAGCTTCTCACTACCTACTTTATTTCACGTGCCTGGCGTTCGTTAGAGAGTGAGTGCATATAATATAAAAGTACTATAATTAGAGGTTGTAGCATCACTATATTGAGAATGACAAGAAAAATCAAGGCCGGTGAACCTAAGCCTGATAGCAGTTGGTCTGTATCGACTTTCGTATACGTACTATTCTGTATTTCAGAGGTACAAATAAGCTACCATAATCAAACTAAAAACACGTACTCACAAGAATCAATTTTCTCTTAAAGTTGTTGTAAATCGACACTTATTTATTAAACCAGTTTTCCTGATTTTTCTTGAAGTTTCGTATTCTCAAAAATACGGTATGATTTTTTCTGAAACATACTATACATCAGATTTCTTTATTCTAATTATATTTTTTGTCTTTCATTTCTAAGCTCCTGAGTTTAAATTTTTTTCGTATATCTTACATTTCAACTTCTTCAGTCACGTTTAAGATACGTGGATCATCTATCTTTAACTGCAGAAACATCACAAAAATCTGAGAACTAAAAACGAGTTGGTTCTCTTCAGTACTTTCAGCTGTCTATTTCCTTCTGTCTACGGCAGGCCAATCACGTCCTGCCACTCTTCATAATAAAAAGCCCCCCTTCTCACACTTGTCATTCACATCTAGAAAATAGAATAGAACGTAGATGGTTGTCTGAACACTGCGAATTCTCTTCAACTAACTGATCATGTATTTGACTGACTAAATTGCATTGAATAAACAAATTAGACCAGCGATTTTACTCAGAATCGCAAAGACTCCAGTCCCTTGATAGAATTTTAGCATTATTTTTTATGAAATAGGCTGGCAACATTGACAATTACAGTACTTAGTTTCGGGAGAATTTACTGTACTGGAGTCGAATAATGTTTACGCCGAATTTGGAGCAGCTAGGTATAACTGAATGGAAGTAATTTGAATAATTGATTATTTTTTAAAATAGGTTGGCATCACTGAACTGCTGCACCAATCAAGACTTTCGGCGACTCTGAGCTAGTCCAGCTAAGGTTTTTAGACAGAAACCTCATGCATATCTCTACACTTTATGGTTCATGAGATATATTTTTGGCATGAGTTGGTAACAATGACAGTGGAGTTCCTGGGGAGCGGGAACATCCGCAGTATGTTCCTATTGTGTTGAATAATGTTTATGCCCAGTTTTGGTGCATCTAGGTCTAACTAAATGGAAACAATTTGAACAATTGATTTTTTTTTAGAAAATGGGTTGGCAACACTGAACCACCGCACAATTCAAGACGGTTCAAGGGGTTCTGTCTATCCAAGACCTTTCGAACGACACTTCAAACATCTATCTACATCTTGTAGTTCCTGAGATTTAATTTCTTTACACTGACGGATGGAAGAACATCATGAGAGGGAGTAGAAGGTCCCTTTAGTTATAGCTTCGCTAACAAGAGACCTAAAAATTAAGAGTTAATATAGATACCCGATTATCCAGTTATCTGGCGTTAGGCCTTGAACGTTCATAGTATCTCTGAGTAACCTAGTCAGAATCTGTTCGGTATTGACAACGAAAGACACCGAACCTTGGACTCGAAAAACTGGTCCATTCCTGATCTATTTGATACAACCTGAGAAGTCATTTTAGGGGGGCAGCTGCCCCCTGAATTTAAGAATATAAACGAACTAAAATTTAAAAAAAAAGAAACTTTAAAAAGACAAGGCTACCCAACATAAAAACACACTGAAAAGTAAAGAAAGATACTTTTTCTTTTAATATCGATTTTCGAAGTAGCTAAGTAGATTTTGTTCTGTGCTACGCAATGTAGATTAGTGATGTTTAATTGCCTGTTATAGTAATGAATGTGGCGCCGACCTCATACAAAAATCGAAACTTATAAAACGATTTTAAGATGTGTTTTTATTTTTACTTATAGTGCGTTTTTAATCCGGGCGTTTATCTTCGTCTTGTGTAAAGAAGTTTATATCTATATACTCTTAGCCTTTCCTATCAGTACCGCTCAAAAATAGTTCTGAATTACGTCTGCATGGAGTTACAGGATCGGCGAGAAATCCTGTGCGGCCTTAGTCCAGTATTAACTAGATTTATTATAACAGTAATTCTCAAAGGGTGTACACTGACACACTAGTATGCCGTGAAATTGTTTACCTGGCCGTGCCGCGTAGCGAGATCACAAATATTTTGATTAAAATGTTAAAATGAAGGAAGAGTGAAATAAAAATTGAATATCTTTAAGAATATTCTATATTAATACAAGAGGAACAGTACATTGTAAGTAAAAAAACCTGGAATTGTTAAAATTGTTGAGTCAATATTTCATTTTTATAATCAAATACCGGGCTTTTTATTTTGGAACTTATTCTGTCATGAAGCCTTAACTTCCCGGGACTATGACAGTTCGTATTTCAGTTTGTGTTCTTAATTTGATGGCATGGCACTTCCTAAGCGTGTATAACCAATTTTGTATCTTTTTTTTTTTTAATTGCTGTATAAGTTTTTTTTTTCTCTGCGGTTTTTAGCTTCTAACTTGTGGTTGTTGGTTCAGGGTTCTGCCGTGTGAAGTCATACCTCTGGGATCTCTACTTGACGTTTCTTTGTTTCTGGTTGGTTAGTGTTTACACGTCTCTTGTGTTCGACAGCGCCAATGTTCTGATGTCTATTATTGTTAATAACATTGTTGCTATGGTTTCCCCGGCTTTGTGGGTTCAATGTAGAAATAGTTTTTTTTCTTTTTTTGCATATTTCGATGTGTAGATCCAATGTTTATTCAAGTTATGGGATCACATCACCATAAGAGTTTTGCCACCATAATGTTTGCTTTGTCTGTGACATCATGGAGAATGTCGTCAGTTAGTTGGTTGAATACGTGTGGAGTTTTGTTACCGTTAACAAGATTCGAAGCTTTTTTTTTTTATTTTCATGAGAACTTGTATACTAAGTCTCTTCTTTCTACAAGCCTGTCTCAGTATCAGCACATGCAATATTTCTGCCTCTAGCCGGACTTGAATCTGAATTATTTAGTGGTGTCCCTCCTCAAGACGCTGAGCTCAATATAATATGTCTACAGTACAGAAAGCTGCTTTAATCAGCTGTTTATTCGTATCTTGTTAATGGGAATTTTTGTCACATTGATGGTTACCGTTTCCTCTAACGAATTATCTTTTCTGTACTAAAAAGATGGAAAATTTATTTTTAATCTTCAATTTCCGATGATCGACTCCCCTCTTTGATGATTTGGCTGTAAAGGGGAAAGAGGTTAAGAAAATTTCTATTGATGATCTTGTTAATGATTGCTAAAATGAAGCCTTGATACATTAGAGCTTTTCATACGCTGTAAATAATACTTTACAAAAAGTTAACATCTAAAATGTAATTATTTTTTGTGTCAGATATTAGTGTTATATCGTATTTACAGTGAAGAGATGCATTTGAATTACGTACAGGATTTTTAGTTTGGGATGTGTGTCTGTGTGTGTAAAGTCAAAATTGGGGTTTCTCTCGATTTTTGACCGTATTTATGTTTAAACTTGGAGTACTCTCAAGGATTTGAGGGATGACATTCTGCGAGTATAGAATGGATCTGCGGAAAACCTTGGAACACGACAGTTTTTACTTGGATACCAGTAATCTTATTTTTTTTGTTTACCTGTTGTTGTGCCAAAATGTAAATATATGCAAGTGTAATAAAATTCTTATTAATTATTACTATTTTGGACTCAATGATTTTGTCTTGTCTATCGGCACTTACCTCACTTCAGAAATCCGAATGTGAGTTTCGGATATTCTATTCCAGACCCAAATTTTAGAAATCTTGATCCGAGTTTTAGATATCCAGATCCCAAATTCGTATATCTGAATCTGGGTCCGAGTTTTGAATATGGAGTCCTTCAAATATCTAGCCAGCATAATTTTAGTCATTTTAGACTCCCCTTTGTAAAAAAAAAAAAGGATTAAGCAGATTTCCTGTCCTAAAAAACATACATGCCCAGCAAAAACAAATAAATTTGAACCACTTCGTTCATGGATGCTCAGGTAATATTTGAACTATCCCTATCTGGATCCCGATATTTGAGATAACTGGACTCGGATCCGTGTTTCCGGATCAGAGCCTCGAATATCCAAGTCTGGATTTAAGTTTCGGATATCCGCATACTGATCTTAGTTTCGAATATGCGGATCTTGATCGGAGTTTTGAATATCCCGATTCTTTTGTGTGTTTTAAATGTGAATGAATAGTATGTAGAAGAAACTGATTCGTTTTGAATATTTGAAAAATGGCTATTCAATACTGTTAGTTTTATATGCGTATTACCCTCCCAGTATCTAAAAAAGAATTAAGCACAATCAATTTGAAAAGACATAAGACCTAAGCGCGTCATATTTCACCGAATTCTTCTTTGTCTCACGTTTTCTACGTCCTGGTTCCCGGAACGTGATTTTGAAATTCGAGAAATAAAGCTACTAAAACCGCGTTTAGTTTTTAACAAAAAAAGAATTTCTTTACGTGTTACAAGAAGAATGGTTGTTGCTACAAGCAGATGCGCTGCAAGAACGGACGTGGTCTTGAATTACAAAATGACGGAAACATAAAAGCACTGGAGAAAGGGGGGCAGAGAGTGAAAGAAAGAAAGAGAGAGAGAGAGAGAGAGATTATGAGAAGTGAAAAGAGGACTGAAGAACTTACGGAAGGAAATTTGTTTATCGCTAACGATGGAAGTTTGTTTGTTTTCAATGCAAAAAGGAAATCTTGTTCCACCCCACCTTTTTAAGTTCGTGTTAATTTGTTTGGCAGCGCTTTCAAATTTATCTTCAAGATGCTGTTGCCTTAGGGAAGTTTGCCTGAGCCTCAACATAAAGTATTTATTTCCCTTCCTTTTTTTTTTAAGAAAACATTATAAAGGAAGAAAGAAAAGCTAGGTAAATTGAGGATGCTAGGGTTATAAACCCTGGGGCAGCTTTAATTTTCCTTCCTTTCTTCCTTAGCCGTTCTCCAGGAAACCTTTTAAAGCATCAATTGTATACAAGAAAGTTTGCATATTTTGTTTTATTACGTTTTAAAAGCAGATAAGTACAAAAGGACGCTGAGGCGTGTATTTTAAGCCATTCTTTCAATTAGTGTAAGCACTGTGATGAGTGGTAACACTAGAGATGTAGCTGTTTTCGTTTCCAATTCCATTTTTCGTTAGAATCTCAGAGATGGATAATGACAGAGACGGTTTGAATGTACCAGATTCTGTAGTTTTGTTTTAGCTTCTCCAAACTCAGACCTTTCCACTAATACTTTTTAGATCAATGGGCTAACCGTTGCTATGGCATAGCTCTGTCACAAGTTTGAGTTACGATGTTTTCTCAATTAGCTAGCAGGGCTGTTGTTTAGATACAATCCCTACATTCTCCTGATGACACTCAGGACAACCCTACCGAGTGGTCGTAGCTCTGTTCCTAGAACATTGGCTTAGGCATCGCGAGGTCCTTGGTTCAACACCAGCAGCCGAATATATTTACTTAGGTTTCAGGGTTTTCCTCAGTTACAGTAAGCAAATACCCGAATGGTAAGTGCAACTAAGTCCTTGGTGATTCCTTTCTACATTGTTTTATCCGAACCTGAGCCGTAGACACCTAAAGACCACAAATAAAGTCAAAATTCAACCCAAAATCAGGAAATTCAACCACAATTTGTCTTCCTGAAGCGACCTAACTTTTGAGAAAATGTATACAAAATATATTTTAACAGTGAAAAGAGGTAAAAATAAATTTTAAAATTTATCGAGAGGTGACTCATTAAAACTGTGCACTTTTTTCAGTGTACAAACATTTCTTCAACAGAATTCAAATTTTGATGAAAATTACATCGATGAGAAAACAGATTGAGTTTTTCTTTCATCAAAATATTGTTCTTTTTTGTTTACATTATATGTTAAATTCTTAACTACTGTAACCGAAGAGGTGAGAATGAAATCTTGCTTTTAGGGATCTATTCTTTTAGGGATAGGGAAATAAATCTGTTGTTTTAAGGAGATAAATCTCCTCTGGAAGTGTTTTAAAATTTTCAGGTGGAAGAAGAACCATTTCTGAACCAGTTTATCGCGTCCGTTTAATTCTACAACTTTTTTTTTATCAGCCTTTCTTTTAATCTTCAATCAATTATCTGAAGATTCTTTTTTCACATTCTCCATCTCAACTTCCATCTATTGTTGGTTTCTTGTAAGTCCTCGCCCACACCTCCAACGACCAACAGTACAGGATCTATGAGAACCTTCTTTTTAAAGCTTCCTTTGACCTTCTTTTTCTCTAGTTAAAGGAAGGTTTCTTTTTGCTGGCAAGGAGCCAAATCTTCTACATAGGACAGTCCTAATTGTTTCTACGACAAAGTTAAAGATGGCGAAGGAAAAGTGACCTCTTTTGTGTCCTGTGGTGCCATCTATACTCAAGAGACAAAAGCAGACTTTTAATGTTCTCAGTGTTTTCACTGTCTGCATCTTAAAAACTGTTGTTAAACTTCAGAAAATTGTATCTGCTTATATTTTTTATTAAGTGAATATTATTATCTTCATCTCCGCTTAAAGTAATGGTTGAACGGACAATTATATTTAACGTATCTACACAGGATCGTAACCAGAGGGAACCGGGTGTGTTGATATATTCTAGCACGGTTGTGAGTCCCTCTAGCATATAGTAAGCTGGACCTCCACTACAAAAATTAAGAAATGTTTTTGAGATTTTGAATCTAATAGACATTTTAGACTACAGTTTCTCTACACTTTTCTTATTTTTTTCTATGGTCATGTCTGATTGGTCGAAGCTAGCCACTTCTTTTGTGTGAAATATTTGTGCTTCAGCTACAATGTCCCGTGAAAGTAAGTAATCTCATTTTCACCCCCTCCCCCTCATATATATAGTTCACAGCCATATTCAATCCATTACTGGATGAGGCCTCTCCTCCCACGCTGACCAGAAATGTTGGGAGAGGAAAGCCGAAGCACTCAACTGTGATCGCACTGTCTTTTACTCACAGCAGCTTTCTAACCGCATCATAATGCTGGGTGGGCACGTCTTGCATTGAAAAAAATTCCTGGTAGAGCCGAGAATTGAACCCTGGACCACACGATCAGCAGACCGCGACGGTAACCACTAGACCAGCAGAACGGTAATATATATAGGCTGGTATGTACAAGACATGGGGGGGTAAGTCAACTTAAAACGTCATTTATGAGCTTTTAACTATCCCTGCATAGCAGTGATTCTGCCAGACTTTTCCCTGTGGGGAGCAACCCCTAAATTCTCGAGCATACCCCAAACTTTAAAATGTTTAATTTAAAAAAAAACTATAGCAACCGTGCATAACGCCATTTACATCCTCCAAATTTTGACTGTACAACCCCAAAACTGAATATTCTGCGGAATCTCTGCTGTAAAGGAACAAGTTTTTCTGGCGTTTCGTGTATTTAATTTGACTGCAACTTCGGGGAACTTAACGTGATTGAACATGCGTAGTTCTAGGCGTCGTCTGTAGAAAAGCGTGCGTGATTCTGAAAAATGTAATATGAGTGCTTGTTAGGTGGCCACGCAACAACCATTGAAGTTGATCCTGTCCTTTTTTTCTCACTTGTTCTCGAGTGGTCAGACGTTACTGTGCCAGCGAAGCTTAAGTGGTTGGCGTGCTGCCAAATAATACGCATTCACCTTTATCTTGTTCTAACTTATAATCACGTACGGTTTCGTTACACACGACATATACTAGACACGGCTCTACACACAGCCACCGTGAACAAAACTAAAACACGGATTTCCACGGATTTCCTTCTAAATAATAATAATAATAATAATAATAATAATAATAATAATAATAATAATAATAATAAAAGAGGTAGAGCAGTGTCTGGGGTCTGTGCATTTATGTTGTCGCCAGGCTTCAGCAAGCAGCGAGAGCATCCTATTTTGAAGATCAAATTCCGTTGGAAAAAATGGGGCGAGATCTTTCCAACAACACCTCAACTACCTTCCTAATCGTAGTAGTACCTGAGTTGAAAGTAGTTGACAAACGGACAGATTGGTTGTCTAAGTCTTCATAGCACTTGCTGAAGTCTAATACGTTTATTTACATCTGTTGGACAGTAAAATACACAGAAATAATCCAAACTTGGCTCATGAGTGATGCGCAGAGCAAGTGCACTTTTTACAGTGTACCTGTTGATCAAGGACTCCACACTGTAAAAAAAAATGCACTTGTATATTATTTGAACATATACAATTAGATACTTTTGTACATCTTAAGTGTGTAAGGATGGTTTTTGAAAGGAATTTCCATTGATAAGTGAGTGAAAGTTTGCTTGAAAGAGGTTTTGGTGGGTGCGGGAAAGGAACACGGGTGATCAAGAAGATGACATATTACATGCTTTTTTTTTTTTTTTTGTCTCTCAATTCTTGGATGCTCAAGGGACGAGTTTGTGTTATGCAGGGTACGTATTATGTTTCCAAAATTGATATTCAAACCCAAACTCTTTCCACATTCTGTTTCAGGAAAACTACAGTGCAGGAGTTTTATTAAAATCAGAACTTCTGAATAAAACATTTTTCCTTTTCAATATTCTTTTGTGTGATTTTTCTTGCCTTTATCCCTCTTTTTTTTTTGTGACTAAAAACATTTTCTCAATTTTTTTTCTTCTTTCTCTTGCTGGAGATGTTATTAGGTCTTTGAATAACAATCTTAGTAATTAGCAACAATTCTTTGATAAATGACCTGTTCCAAAATGTCAGGTACAAGCGAAAAGAAAGAAGAAAAAGTTTTAGTTGCTTTTTTAAAGCTTTCTCTAATTATGTTAAGGTTAACAACAACGAGGCACATTAATTGTGTCTTTGAGTAACTAGACATCAAAGATGATGTTTTATTTTCAGACGCTTCCTCATATTTTGTCGCGGTCTTTGCTTACAACCTTATTTCTTCTGCTTCTCTATTTGTTTTACACAAGGAAATTAATTTTCCACTAATTCTGTCGAGATCAGAAGACGGAGTTAGTATCAATTACGATATTAAAAAAAATAATTTTTTCGGGTGTTATTTTGAAAGAATCCAGAAGAGTAATCAATTTAATATAACATTATGCTTATGCATCAACAGTTTCCTTGATATGGGGTATGTGTTTGCTGAATGTATACATGATTGTTCTCTGTAACATTCACTCTTGTGTATAACATACCTATTTGCAAATCTGGAAGATAGGAACAGAACTTGACGCCCATTTAGAACAACGTGCCTTTGTAACTTTTTTTCTATATTCTTTATTAAGTTTGAAAATAAAAGCGAAATGGCAAATGCCTACTTCTATAAATATGATTAGACAACAAGAATAAAAACTTGGTGTGCGAATGTACATTCATCTAAGAATTTTTCAATATCAGCAAGTAAGATTTAAAACCGAGCTACCGTAGTACAGTTGGTAGAGCGTTGGATTTACTTTCGAGAGATTTTGGGTTCGATACCAGCGACCGACCATTCTGGCTGAGGCGTTTCTTCAGTTAGATAAGGAAATTGACGGGATGATACCTTTAACTTAGATCCTGGCTGACTACTTTCCGCATACTTTCTCCTACTCTACCCCAGCCTGAGCCATACATGCCTTAAGGCCATAGAGTAAATTTCAAGTAAGAAATCACTGATAAGCACTGGAAAAGACCCTAAATTCTCGTGTGAGACCTTCTTAAGAATGCAATCTCGAAGTTATGTCCAATGAGAGAATAATGCAAGATTTTACACACGAGATGATGTTTTTGCATGACTTCTGTATCAGCTCTTGTAGAATAACCTTTAATAACGACAAAATGAAATCATTAATACTGAGTCCTATGTGAGTTTCTCTTATGAAACTGCGTCTTGGAAGAAAGACTTTGTTGTAGTGAAATTAATAACAGATTTGAGTTATTCGTTTGTAGAGGTCACATCAATTGCTGGTCCAAGTCTGTTGTACTAGAGACTATATGTAATTTGAACTTCAAGGATAATATGACTAAAACCTAGACGTGAATTTGTCATTCTATCGCAGAGACTAATTCTGAATCGGCATCATACACATCCCCAAGGCTTCCCTTCACTAGGAATGCTTTCCTGAAAAAATTTTAAGACTTTACGGGTCTCTAAACACATATTTATTAAAGTTCTCTGAAAAATAATTAATTGTCTAAAATTGGTCCACTAAAAAAATCATTAGAAAGTACCTAAAAACTTTTTTACATTTGCTTTGAAGTTTAATATTCAATTTCCACTCTTGACTGCTATCTTACTCTCAAGATCTCTTCGGGACAGCCGTAAGCCATAGTGCTGTTACGGCCCATCAAATTTATTTTATCTTATCTTATCAAGATCTCTTTTTATGCGCTTTTTATTAACTTACTCTGTAATCATGTTTCATCTCTGATACAAAAAATCTTGTAATTGATTTTTAACTCACTTTTCATCATCCGATTTCTTTAGAATTTTGTAAACTTCCTTGCTTCCAATCACAAAACAATATTCAATCATTAGATTTACGACAAAATAATCCAGTTAACTGTAATTAATTAAAATATAATTATAATTATTTAATATGGACTTCTTTATCCTAAAATAAATACTAGCCTGCAACGATGTTGGGATTTGATTGGTTACAGAACACTTTAGGATTTCGGTGTGCGAAGCTCTTAATATCGAAAAAAAAAGTATTTTAAAAAACACGCTTTTCTTTAAGCAAAGAAAAACGGACTTAAAGGTGAAAAATAGTAAATTTATGAATCGAAAATTCAGAGCGTGGTGCTTTTGTTTACCTTATCATAAAATCATAATATCTGCAATCATCCACGCTTTTATTTTCCGATTCATAAATTTATTATTTTTTTACTTTTTAGTTCATTTTTCTTTGCTTAAATAAAGCGTGTTTTTTTTAATTCCTTTTCATTTATTTTGTTTGTTTTTTGCCCTTAGGAAGCGGTGTGCTCCATATAATTTGACAAAGGGTTCGGAACAAATATAAAAAAAATACAATGTACTGGATTGTGCGTATAATAATATACTCTGTAAATACAAGTACAAAATATGACAATTTTTGTCACACATATTTCGAGTTATATAAAAAGACTCGCTTTGCTTCGTACATGGAGTTATATAAAACATCTTCGAGTTATATATAAAGACCCATGGGGCTGCTCCCACAACTTCGGTAGTTTTGGGGACTGCGCCCCATTTATCGTAAACAAACTCTCTAGGTAATGCTCCCCCATGGTGCTGATCTGCCCCTCCAGGGGTTGGCTGTTCCACTATAGAAGAGGTTTGCCCCATTTATTCTAACCTACTCGTGATGGTATACCTTCATACGGAATTTGGTGTTTCTAGCTCCAGTAATTTGGAAAATGGGTTTTGGGGCGGCCATTTTAGATTAAAGAAGGCGTCTTCTTTTATCCTTTTCTTATATTGTCGTGACCTAGTCGTGATGGTACACCTGCATATAAAATTTCATTTCTCTAGGTCCAACAGTGCAGAAAATTATTTTTGGGCGGCCATTTTGAATCTAAAATGGCGACTTTTCCAAAATGTAACATTTTCGTAAATTACTCTCGATAATATTTTTGTGACAAATTTCGTATTTCTAGCTCAAACGGTGTGGAAAATGTGTTTTTAGGGTCCGCTATTTTGGATCCGAGATGGTGATTTTAGATACATTTTGTAATAATTTCCTAAACTACTAGTGATGATGTACCTCCATACCAAATTTGGTGTTTCTAGCTCCAGTGGTTTAGCTATGCACTCTATACAACAATAGGTTTGGCGGCCATTTTGGATGCAAGATGGCGACTTTTTTAAAATGTTGTAATAGTTTCCTAAACTGCTCTTGATAATACAGCTTTATACCAAATTTCGTATCTCTAGCTCAAATGGTGTGGAAAATGGATTCTTTAGGGTCCGCCATTTTGTATTAAAGATGGCGTTTTTGGAGACATTTTGTAATATTTTCATAACATACTAGTGATGTTGTACCTTCATAATAAATTTCACTTCAGTAGCTACCGCGGTTTAGGCTCTGTATTCTATACAACAATGGGTTTGGCGGCCATTTTGGATCCAAGATGGCGACCTTTTCAAAATGTTGTATATTTTCCTTTACCTACTCTTGATCATACACTTCTATACCAAATTTGTTGTTTCTAGTTCCAGTAGTTTAGCCTGAGAATTTTTATGAGTGACTCAGTGATCATGGGACTATATAGTATGTTGTGGTGGAGGAAGAATGAAGGATGGATGGATTACATCGAACCTCTTTTATTCGTCAATGTGACTTGTATCCCATGGTTTTTGGAGTTGCCATTTGTTCAATAGAGTGGATTTAAGAATTGAAATATTGGAATATATTCCATGAATTATACCTATTCAGTGTACATAATAAGAACAGATATGGTATTTTGCTTGTCAAGCCAACGCCACGTGTAACATTTTATGCAGTTTATTTCATCGATAAAAAAGCAAGCAAGAAATAAAGAAAGAGTGAGAGAGAGAGTAGTGAAAAAGATCACCTGGTAGGTGACGTAATTATATATAACCAGCAAAGAGATTGGTGCCAAAGACATCTGAACAGAACAACAGGTTAATTAACGTGAAGAAGGTAGAAATATTTCAAATTTTAATTTCGGAAATGTTGGAAAGAAATACAAAGCTATAATTCAACTGTGTTTTTCTTCTCCCTGTCCCCCCCCCCCCCCCTCTCTCTCTCTCTCTGACTAGGATCTTTTGGTTTTCCCTGCCTCTCAGAAACTCTAACACTTTTGTCTTTGTTGGTGTTTAGCTTAATTAAAATGAGGTTAAAGAATGACAAAGTGTTCTAAAGACTTCATCTAATTAGCACATAACACAAATCTCCCCTCAGTAATTGGACAAAAACATGAAGTACTAAAGTGTTTGACGTATACTTTTTTATTCAATATGTTTTCCTCTTATTTCTTTTACAACTTCCAGGCAAAGCTAATCTGCCAGAAAGTTTCAAAATTTATTTATGATTTAATTAGTTACCTTTGTTTGTAGCTTTAAGTATTAATTCTTTCAGACAAGAAAATTTGACAATGTAATTACTAGACAAGTGTTCTTTAAAAGAAATAGAATGGTAGGAAAATCTACGTTAGTATATGTCAGTGTAGAGATATTTTGAACTTTATTTATTTACATTTTCAATATTTTGGATGTATCCACCTTTAGGTCCCTTGATAGGGTAGCTAACAAAAAGAGATATTATAATCCCAATCAGCCCTTCCGTCTGTCCATCTGTGTTCAAAACAGATATTTCTGGAGCCACAAGGTGTAGAGAGATGGTTGAGGTATCGTTGCAAAGGTCTTAACTAAACTAGCGCATAACTAGTGGTTCAGTGTTGCCAATCTATGTTTTAACAAAATCAATGGTTTAAATTGCTCTACCCAAGTAGCAAACTCACGTCCAAATGACGTCATTTTAGGTCGAAAATTGATGTGAAAGATG
The DNA here is from genome assembly GCA_022664845.1 of Lepisma saccharinum. Classification (NCBI taxonomy): domain Eukaryota; kingdom Metazoa; phylum Arthropoda; class Insecta; order Zygentoma; family Lepismatidae; genus Lepisma; species Lepisma saccharinum. The sequence goes on from JAGDQP010023098.1 coordinate 16,207, forward strand.
TCAAAATGGCAGGTAAATGTTACAAACCAAATGACGTGTATAAAATCCCTCCAAGTGACAGTTTGTTCCTGTAGGTATTTGTTTCAAATAAACATATAAATGAACCAATTTGTCCCAAAACAATCGTTTGATCCCTTTGCTTTGGCATTAACCGCATTTTAGACAGCAACTGTACATACACAAAACAGTTGAATCCGTCAAATTCACTATTTTACTACAACAACATTGGTCAGGATCACGCAGTCGCTATAGAAAACGAGATATAATCATAGTATGACGTCAAAAACAGGATTGGATATGACAGAATTACGTCAATTAAAAGACCAAAATGTCACGTTATAGTGACGTAGATTTCATTACAAAGACGTAATTTTGATTTTATCGACCACAATATGACGTCTTTTTTCCGTGCGTGTGTTGCTAGGGTACTTCCGTTAGGACTCTCTGCAACAAAATTGGCAGAAGCACTATTTGACACAAGAAAAAAATACTGTTGGTATCCCCGTCCTCCACTACCTCTGTTAACATGATGTAAATCTATTTTTATCTAAAATTCAATTTTTTAATTCCTTTCATTACGGTAAACCTAGCAGCACCAAACTTGGCATGAACATTGTTCAAAGCAAGAAAATTACTGTGAGTGTCCCCGTTCCAAAGCAGCCCCGTTGTCAGTTTTGCCAACCTACTTTAAGAAAATAAATGTTTGTATATCTGAGATGTTAACAAGAGAACGGAGCCATCGCGATTATTAGTACAATCCCAAAGCTAATTTGTTTGGCATTAACAATTTAACAACATCCGTTTTAAGAGTCAGGATTCAAAGTTTAAACGTTGTGACATAAAAAGACACCAACCATCGTGGTTCAGGTGATAACGACTTCAACTTGCGTTCGGCAATGGGTACGTGTTTGAACCCCGTGGACAACCATCATGAAGAAGAGTGATCCTCAGTAAACTGAGTAAGGTTTGTACTAAACAAGGACAAGAACCCATTTTTTTTCTAAAACTGGCTGTAAAAAGTACCGATAATTTGACTGATTCTTTCAAATGTCGGCTTTCGATTCTTTGTTTATGATACCGTGTTAGGTAGTTCGAGTCGTTGACCTAGGTCCGCACGGCCGAGAGAACCGATGAAAGAACCGCCGAAGGAATTCGGTTCAAGAACCGCTGTTCCGTGCTTTCGTTCAAAGTCTGGCACTTAGCGTTTCTATTCAAAACATACTGTTTGGAGCTTTTTAGAGTTTCTTTTCAAAGCACCGTGTCTGGTGCTGTTTTGTTCCCCAAAATAAACAAGGATAGGAGAGAGATGTCCAAGAAAAGTGACACCCCTTTCTTAATATACGCGCGTTAAAGTCGAACTCATCCATTTACGTTAGTACCATGTATTTAATATTCTAAACAAGTTAGACGAGCCCAGTCGGGGAACTTTGCAAATGTACTACCACTAGGCTTTAGCAGCGAGCATCCATTTTGGATGAACAATGTTCTATTGCACAAATTGCAACGAGACCTTTCCCGCGACGCCTCAACTATCTTTCTAGCCTTAGTAGTTTCTGAGTTGAAAATGACCCTCCAACTCTGGCACCGCCCCTGCAATATGTATAGTATACACGGACTTTACTCATCTCAACAAGACCTTTCCAACGACACCTAGTAGACCTGAATTGAAAGTTGTCGACAGACAGATGGACAGCACCGTTCTACAAGTATCCACAACATTTTGCTTCTGAAGAGTAATATTGTTTGTTATACGGGAAAAGCAAAAGTTTGATACAAAAATATGCTCTTAAGTAAACAACTTGTGTATCATCAATATTAAAGCAGCTTCTTTCAAGCTAAAACAGTGTTTAATTCATTATTTTTTTAAAAAATCGTTTTCATTTAACATAAATAACTAGTTCTGTTGTTTTCTTTACGGAAAACATTTTTGTTCTTCCCTAGTATGAAGTGCATTCCTTTTGGAGTCAAATTTGCAAACAGTAATCTTCGTCACTTGAACTTCGTGGCTGAATAGGATATTCTGCTAGGCGAAGGCTATTTTCTTCTCCAGCAGTACGTGCATTGATATAGCTTCAACGAAAGCTTGTGGCCTAGCTATCAGTTTCCACCGTCACAATCATTTCTACAAATTGAGTGCATTTCTCAACACTTTGTCACACACTATCTTTATATATAAGAGAAATATCTGATGATTTTTTCTTGTTTTTTTTTTAAAGACCATTCTTAACCTTTTACCATACTTACTACGTTTATGATTATAAGTTCTTGTTAGCAAAACCATCTTTATCTACTCTGACGTTTTGAAAGAAACTGGCTAGCAACTTAAAATTTAAAATTAGCTCATCTCCTCTGTCAATATTAGGTATTATCAAAAAATTTGAAAGAAATTTCTTTCTTAATTGACATGTCTTAAATTCATATTATATTGAGATAACATGTTATTTTTAATATAAAGCAGTAAGGTCATCTGTGATTTAATTTTATAACTGTTTAGTTTACCTTTAGAATTCGGATTTATAGTATATTTCAGGTTAATTATTTTATAAATAGATATTCCTATCAATCGAGAAAGGTTGTCATGGCTCAAAGTTACATTCAACAACGTGACAGTAGTTTTAATATCGCCGTTTACAAATTCTGCTATTATACGAAAAAAAACTTCATTTATGTTTTTAATCTAAAAAGTAAAAACACATCATGAGGAACACAATAAGGAAGTTAAGCGACAAATAACAATGCACATAGATCTATTAACTTTAAGAAATTTGCTGCCCAGAATTAAAGTGATAATCTGTGGATCGGCTATAAGAGACGTATAAACCTGTTCGGTAAAAACCTATTCATTGTCAAGCAGTGTATAACCATACTTAGACTCCTGGAACAGTCTAGTACTGTCACCCCTTCCCACAGTCACAGTTTTGAAGGATCCATGCGCATTGAATCCAGGACTTTTTTGTTGGAAATACCATGTCTTACAATCATCACAAAAATGTTCTTTTTATGATTGCATTTCCTCTTTGCATTCTCGTGATTCATACCTTTCCTTGTGCTCAGTCGAATTGTCTGGCTGGTCCAGCATCAACGCTAAAGATTTTTTATAATCCTATCTTTCTGCTTTTCTTTGAAGGTTGGTTACTTTCCCAGTAGACTCCTCATGTTCTACTAGCAATTTCCGTTTCAGGACATTTACTTTACTGTTAAGCGACTTCTAGAAATGTTTGGCCCTTGAACGTTTGGCGTCGTCAAAATCACAGCCACACTTGCTTGGGATGGATATATTTTTTACATTTTTGAACACATGTAAACATAAATAGGAAATTTAAATAATATAATGTAACAACAACATAGGTCAGGCATTCAGGGCTTTACTTGTAGTTCTTGGGTGGGAAAGGGTGAAATTCCCTGGCATCTCGTGGGTTTCCCCTGCTACCTTGCGTACCTCTTTTCTTGTATGGAGGAAAAATCGTTTTCACAAAATGTTTTCCAAACAATACTTTTGTATGTACATATATTGGATCTCACAGTGATTGACTAGTAAATTTTATTTTACAGATACTGTCCTAAACATTGATTTTCTCGTGTGACATGGCTTTACTAGTGCTACCCAGTGAGTTATACTGGAGTGATCGATCAATGTTTGAAATTAGATACCAGAGCAAACACTTAAACTCGATCGTCCATTTCCAGTCTAATCCAATATTAACCAAATTTTCAGTCAAAACTTACTCACAATGTTTTTTTAAATATGTAATGAAACAGATTGCGTAATAAAACATGATTTTGAATTTTAATTTTATTTATGGCCTTTAGGTATCTATGATTCGGGTCGGGAGATGAAAAGGAACCTGCCAGGGCCTAACGTGAAGATACCATTCCGTTATTTGCCCCACGTGACTCAGAAAGACATTGGAAAATCTCAGCCAGGAAAATCAGCGGCTGGTATAAAAAATCAGAACCACCTGGATGCAAAGCCAACGCACTACCAACTTAACTACGACCGCTCGGTCATAAATCGTACCTATTGTATAATATTTCACAATATACGATGCAAAACTTTGTGTATTACTGTGTCAAAAAAATGTTTCAAGTCAGTTCTAGCAGAATATCCAACATAAAAATGAAAAACAAATGTAGTGACAGATTTTAGTTTTTTTGTAAAAAAAAAAGAAAAGTGATCCTTTCTGCTTGAGAGAAATATCTTACGAAAGTCCGTTTCTAAGTCAATATTAAAGAGGAGAACAAATTGAGAGTAAATTGAGACGCTTTTTTCTAAATTAAATCTACGTAATTTTCAACACGACAAGGTCATTTCAATCAAAGAAATAGTGTTGTATCATTAAATAATATAGATTGTAGAACATTATTCTGTATTATGTTTAAGAGCTAAATTATTTTAAAGTAATTTACAGGCTTGGTCCTCTTTGATAAATTCTTTAATGCCGAGAGTACGATTTATTGTTAGTCATAAACTAGGAAAATGTTTACAAAATTCTCTCTTGTTGAACTCTCAACAGTATTTTTTCGTTTGCCAAATTACTGCTTAAGGTTGCAAGAAGTTGCTTTAAGAGATGAAAATATCGCAGAAATCTAAATGGAACGAAGCTAATACGAAATGTAAACACGAATTTAATTATTTGTCTGCTACAAATTGAATCAGGTTATGTTTGTGTAAAAATCCGATATCGGTTTTACTTTTCCATCATCGTTCTGAAAATTCAACACTTGAAATCGCCTTTTCTTATTTTGTTGTAGTTTTCTAATATTTTTTTAGCACATGTGGTATGGGTAATCGATACAAAATATTTTTTGCTTATTTTTTTTAAATGGTTGTTTTCAATTGCTATAAAATCAACAATCGTCAAAATATTGGTAATTTAACTTAGCCTCAACAGATCAACACACCTTTCAAGATCTAGGACATTCAACTGTGTGTTTATTTATATTTTGTGGTGGGTATGACTATGAGTTTTCTCTTACAACTGGTTCCTTTAAGATGGATCCAGAGCAATCAATCAACCAACAGAACAAGATACAGAAGTTGTATCTAAATCCAATTCATCTCTCTCTTTTTTTTTTAAAAAAAATGTTTCGTTCTTTCTAGATTATTGGTTTCCAATGAAGACATCTTCGATCTGTTGGTAAAGTATACAGGTCTTTATTTATTTTAACTCCTTCTATATTTCTTCCGTTCTGTCATTATATTCTACAATCAGTCACGTAAGTACAATCAGTCACGTAAATTTAATTTACTAATCCTATTGCTTAACTAACACCAATCCAATATTATCACAGATTGCTTCATTCCTTATAATGGGTCCTCGTGTTGCTGCTGTGCGGCCGCTTTTTTATCTTTACTGTAACGAGACCTTTCTGTCTTCCTGGTTTGCTCCCGCTAATCTTCGAGGTTGTAGAATGACCAATCACTATCTAAAACCATGCCCCAAAGCTACACCGTAGTGGGGCTACGTTAACTATATGTTTAGAGGTATTCGTAAGCAATTGCACGGCGCTTAAAGCAGCCACCGCAACCACAAACAAATGCTCCAAAACGTCTAACTATAATCAAACGTCTATGGCGTCAAAAGAAAGGTATTTATTCAGAGGGTTAAAGACAAAACATTTAACTATATAAATTCCACCTCTAGTTTGAAGTTCCCGCCATGAACCATTTACATATTTGGTCCGTACATCTTTTCGGTGTACCTAAAAGTTTACCATATAAAATCTATTATCCTTCTTCGTTCTTAGTTTATTCTTTAAACACTAATTGTTATCCTTTTTTCATCTGTCATTAACAAACGTCACAAAACACTAAATTATTTTAAAATACAGAAGTTACTCACTTCGCTTTTCAGGTACCAAAAGTACAGACATCTAGCGTCCACCTTGTGAAACTCCAAAAAACGCTCCTTTAACTTTCCTAATAATGCATAGGCCATAACATCCTTACTTCATAAATTTTGAATACATTACCCAAGATTTACTCCCCTTCTTTACTTGACAAGTTCTCGATTCATCGCCTCAGACTGTTTCCATTACTGAACTTGATGAGTTTTCAAACCAAAGTCAGCACCTAAGTCTACCTGCTCCATCAGGAAGTTAGTAAATGTCACTTCATTACTCACTAGCGACATTTGTGTGAATTACAGTTGTGACGTCACCTATCTGCGAGTAGATTGCTGTTGTATATACATTATTACGTCACTTGTTTATTTTTCCTTTATTCTATATCGAGTTTATTTTCGAAGTATTTATGTTGAGTTTTAACTTGTTCCAACTAAGTATTTTCCACTCAGAATGTTTTGCTATATATTAACTTTCACTCAACATTTTTTGTACAAAAGATTCTAAATATGCATCATAGATGTCACTGTCTGCATGAGAAGAATGTTTCAATTCGTAAGAATACGATTAATAGTTATGTATTGCGAAACACTTTATATGTAATTAGTATATTACTAGTAAATACTAAAATATGAAAAATTAGTATAAATATAAAGAACAATTCTGGTAATACTGAAAAAAAATTTAATTGCTGTCTATTGAAAACCAAACTTTGTAAATATTTCTATGCCGGAATGTGCCATTTACATTCCTAAACAAAACAAAAGCAGATTTATCTCAGCCAACTACCGTCCAATTACATTGACGAATACAATTGCAAAAATATGCGAGACGATACTTTCAAAAAGACTTAACGAATATTTAGAGGACGCAAACCTAATTTCCAACTATCAGGCAGGCTTCAGATCAAAGGTCTCCACTATAGACCAACTCATGCGCATCCTAACAGACTCTCAAATTGCCTTGAATAAAGGCTGGAGATCTGCTGCAATATTCATGGATCTGACTTCAGCATTTGACACTGTTTGGCACAATGGCTTAATCTATAAATTATATTCTTTAAATTTACCAACTACAACAATAAGATGGATCATACAATTCCTAAAAGACAGAACAACAATAATTAAAGCAGGAGAAGAACACTCAAACAAAATAAAAATTTGCAGAGGGGTACCGCAGGGAGCCGCCCTTAGTCCAATTCTATACTCCCTTTACGTTAATGACACTCCCATCTCACCTACAAACTCCACCAAATTGGGTTTGTTTGCCGACGACACAGCCTACTGGACTGCTGCCAGATCAACTATTTCGGCCATAAGAAATCTGCAAGAACCCGCAAGATCCTTTATCAAATGGTGCAGTGATTGGAAACTGGAGCTAAATGCAAATAAATCCCAGTTTATTATTTTTTATCCTACAGGAAAGGGCACTCGAAAAGAAAAGAACAAAACAATCTCCATCAACAATACAAAAATTAAACCGTCTACTTCAGCTAAATATCTGGGGGTCACAATGGATAGAAGATTAAATTTCAAAACGCACATAACAGACAGAAAAAAGAAAGCTCTTCAAGCATTTTCAGCACTCAAATTTCTATTACTATCTAACCTCTCATTCAAATTAAAGACAAGAATATATACAAGTATCTTGAGACCAATACTAACATACGGCTCTGAGCTGTTCAACTCCAACATAAACCTAGACCATCTTGAGAGTTTTGAGAGATACTGGCTGCGAGTTTCTCAAAGAATGTGGAATGCAGAAAAGGACGAACTTTACAGATATGCCAACACTGTACCCATACTGGAATATCTGAAAAATTGCAAAATTAGATACGCAAACTCAATCAAAGACAAAAAATTCACTAATCTCAACTTGCCAAGGAACCTTAATATACATATAAAGAGACACCAAATCACTTTACAAGAACTTCAACAAACTTAACAAAATTACACAGGAACAAAGGAACGAATATCAATTAATTTCTACAATTATGCAAAACATCTCAAACACGGATGCGGCTGAGCGCTTTCATGGAGGAAATTATATTAACTACGAACTCAATCCACTATTAAAGAAATAACATCAATATGACTTCGGCTTCCTATCAATTACCTTTCATTACCTTTCACAAACAAAAACGACACAGATAAATGACTCAGACCTAACTGACAGTTCAAATTTTATGTTCTACCTAATTATTATTACCAAAATTAAATTAGCCGTGCGGTTTCGGGTGGGTCGCTTGACAGTTTGAAGGACTATTTGAGGATATCTAGTTGTTTGTTTGGTGGAGGCTAGGTGTCCGGGGCAGGCTCCGGTTCCCCCCCTTCAAATCATAAATAATTTAGACTCCCACAAGATTTTATTCCAAGGATGAAAGTGGCCCTCTGTGGCCAGAAATCCTGACCCGGTGGCCCTGCGGGCCTAAAGGTAATTTACATTTGTGAGCCTATTTACCCACTATGTTAGAACCCGTAATCCAGCGTCACTACATCTACATCGACAACTTCAACGGATTGTACATAACTACCTGAAGGCCTACAAGCTTCGGCAGTGGATTAAAACCTGCAACCAACTAAGAGATACTGCACATCCAACGAAGTTTTGGAAACGCTTCAATACTCTAACTGGAAAGCGTACTGCCACAATATATCCGCTGCTCCAGACTAACGAACCACTTCAGTCAGATCAAGATAAAGCGAACGCTTTCGCCACTCATCTTCAGGAGATATTCACGCCGCCGAATACCGTCATCGCTAGAAATCACCGTGTTCATCGCATCAACCTCAACGCACCAGAACTGCAGCCTAACGCTGAACATCAGATCAACGTAGAGAAGCAACTTACGTCACCAATCACGGTCCTGGACATCACCACTACAACAGCTCACAAAAGAAATACCGCTCCTGGATTGGACGGTATCACATACCGGCATATACGAGAAGGACCTCATCAACTACTACGACTGATTGCTGCCATCTTTAACTTCGTACTACGAACAGGATATATACCAACCACCTGGAAAACTTCAAAAACTCTCATGTTCCTTAAACCTCACAAACCTCCTGATTCCGTCAAATCCTACAGACCAATACAATTAACCCCCACCCTTGGCAAAATCCTTGAACGCATACTGGTCAAACGTCTCCACCTACACCTCCAGGAACGTCACTTGTTGCCAGACCATCAGGCAGGGTTCCGCCCAGGATACAGTATTCAGGACCAACTCCTTCGTCTCACCAACCATATCACGAATCACTACAATACCTGCAAACCATCCTGTCTTGTTTTATTTGATTTAGAGAAGGCTTTCGACAAAGTATGGCACCAGGGCTTGCTCAGAAAACTCCTACAATTTCACCTTCCTGTTGCTTACATTCGATATATTTACAACTTTCTCTCAAATCGTATCGCTTATATAAACATCAACAACGCCAGCTCATACCCTATATTTCTCCATACAGGTGTTCCTCAAGGATCAGCATTATCACCTCTCCTCTATTTACTCTTCAGTACTGACTTGCCCACATTACCTCCAAATTTCATATCTTCCAATACGCAGATGACACAGCATTTCTCGCTACTGCCAACACTATCCAGCAAATTAACAAAACTCTACAGGCTGCCATCAACTCGTTCAGTCACTGGTGTAACACTTGGCAACTTACCATAAATGCCAGTAAAACACAAGCAATAGTTTTCTTACCACCGAAACAACGCTCTAAAGTTCAACGCAATCCCACTTGCCTCAATCTCAGACTAAACCAGACTCGCATCAAACCGACAAACACTGTTAAGTATCTTGGAATCACTTATGACCGTCACCTCACATGGACTCATCATTTAAAATATCTTACAGTTAAAGCATACAACCGCTTAAACCTTCTCAAAAGTGTTACAGGAACAACATGGGGTCTCTCACCAATAGCCATCCTAAATACTTATAAATCATTCCTCAGACCTGTACTTACATACGGACACGTTGCTTGGATATCAGCCCCACTCACTTTTTACAATAAGTTGAAAATTCTCGAAAGACATGCCTTCCGCATTGCTCACAGAATCAAACTACCCAGCCCCACAGCCGATCTATACGCCCTCATCACCATTCCCCACATCCTCTACCATCTCGAAACATTAAGACAAAAGTACATCATCAAACGCTACGAAAATTTCCATCCACTACTATTGGACACACTGCATCACGATGCTACCTTTCATCCACAACATCCACCGCTAATCACTTGTCCCATTTCACTACTCATAAGTATATATCTTTCCACACTCCCCGATAATCATCCGGAAATACCTCAGCTTACCCCCTTCTCAGCCCCGCGGCCACCTGATTTCGTAATTCCATCAGTCGCACAGTAATCCATTAAGACTAACAGGGCTCATACTGTCTCCCATCAGTGCCCCGAATTGCCCCGGGGACAGAAGATAACATGCATATGTCTACACTAATAATTCCTCTGTTGTGATTGTGGCGTGCTAGCACTTCATCTTTCATATATTGTCATCCTCAGCTTCCACTAAATTAATGATTACGATGAAAAATCGTAATAGTCCTGAGTTTGTTCAAAATAAAGAAATAAAGTATAGTTCCTATAAAAGCTCACAGCCCATCCACATTTCCAAACTCCTTCCATTCCTCACTGATTCCTTCCCAAAAAGAGGGCGTAACCCTCTAAGTGGGTAGTAGCCTTGGCCTAACCATGGCTATTTGTAAAAAAAAAAAAAAAAAAAAAGCCTATTTACCCTTAAACCGAGGTTATATAAGAAGGTAAAAAATCCTACGTAAAATCATTTCATCTCGGACTGTGGAACCGAAGGGTAAAAGGGTTGCTTTTATTCCTCTTGTTTTCTTCGTCTTGTAGGAAACGCCACACGGTGAAACTTCACGGATTCACCACACTATACATATAGTTAGGTTCTTACTAACTCATTCTTTTTCAGCACCAAATCCCATACTGACTACGCATAAGAAGCAGTTTTGAGTTCACCTTTAATGTTGCACTTGGTTCGGTAATTTAGTTTGCTTCTAACACATTTCTGTAATTCCAAAGAACAGTATAAAACGTTTTGTACAGTTTAGATCTACAAAATTTAAAAATATGGATAATCTTTTATACTAATTTATTATTTGTGTGTCGCAGTTTTCTGTTTTACAATGAATATATAATATTTTAACACCGACTTTGTATTTTGTGAGCAGATATTGACTTTAAATTGGGTAATAAATCTCTTCATCTTTCTTAGAAATGTTTTAAAACCTACTCTAATGGTTAATAGTAGTGTTCTCTGTAAGTTAGACTCTTGCTTTCTTACAATTAAAGGATCATGGGTTCGATACGCAGCGAACACATGTGGTTTGGAGCATATTTTAACTATATGCCCATACCTTATCTTCATCCGGTGGAAGACAATGACAAACCAGCATTGTTTCATCTTGCCCAGAGACCTTCCTCCGGACAGTTAAAAACACAAAGATATCAGTAGTATTATATTAATATTACTTTTCATACAGTATTTAAATAAATAGGACAATATTGTTTGTTTCATAATAATAATATTATTTCTTCTTGTTTCAGGTATGTGCCAGTTTTGCAACTTTAGAAATTTTGGTAAGTCAGCTGTCATGAAATTTTCCAGTTTAGTATAGGCGTCAATCACTATCGTAGAAACGATAATATATCTGCGTTTTATATGATATAATGGTTAGCAGAAAAACATGAAGATACATTTGATGGCTTCCGTTAAAAAAAAGAAGGTAATATGCAACAAAATTTGACTTATGCTTAGAAAGAAATATGGTTTAACTCGTACTTCACAATAGTAGGGATCCCGCATTTTTTAATTAAAATCTTTCCGGATTTGTATTATCTTTGGAGTAAACCAAATATACGTGAAGAGAAAGTGTTAGGAATAGATGAGTTGAGTCAGTACAAAGGAGTGACAGGAATAAACACAAGGTTCAGAGAAGGAATAGAAAATAAACCTTTGGTGTGGGGAAAGTAGGATGGAAATCTCTTTTACAGAGGTTTCATTGTTCAGTGTCGAAGAATTCTGCTGATTCATCTATTTTTGCCGATAAATCTGCAGCTGGCCCAAGCAGAGATGAGGACTTAGAAGTCATTCAACAATGCTTAGCAAAAGCTCGGCCTGGTAAGAAGAATTCAAGAACAGGCAGAATCTAGTAGGGGAAATAAGAAAATATTCAATCAAGAGCTTTGGATAAATGAGAAAATGGAACATTTAGAGATATAGGTTAATAAATAAATCATCAAATGAAACTAGTAATGTTAAAAAGTAATTCTGATAAATAAGGAAATGGAAATACCTTTTAGTTCAGACATAGTGCTAGTTGGCAGAATAATTGTAATAGTGGTTTCAGGAGAAATAATCTTTCAAGATGTGATCGAGGTCATTATTCGAATTACTATAGTCAAAGTAGGACAAACGTTTCTAATCAAAATGAAGGAACAAGTCCATATCAACCACTAGCACAAGTTGAAGACCCAGAATTGTTATAACATGAGAGTTGGTTTATAATGGTTTCAGGACTTGGCAACACTGTCCAGTTTTTTTTATTCGTTGTCATGTAAATAGTCTACACTTGAATATTCTGTTTGATACTCTTTTTTTTATATGAGCTCCGATACGTTTGCAAAATAATCATGTGTTGCGAAGTCGAATAATAAGTAGAATTATATAATAGACAGAATCCATCGTTAAAATCTTTTATGTGGAATATATTTACTAGTAAGCGCCAACCGTCATCACCTATATATCATTTTCTTTTAAATCGTATTACATCAACCATATCAGCCAGGAAAAGCACCAAACTTATGCATATGCGTTTATTGCAACCTTAACTTTTTATTCTTCAAATTTACAAAAAAAATATTCTTCACATGTATGTTATAAACTTTACTTGTAAACTTATATGTAATTTTGTGTTTATAAATAGTTTAATTGTTAATTTAAAGAATATACAAATTTTTACAATAATCAAAACAATAATCTTTTCACTCCAACAATCAGAATAAAATAACAATGGTATTGAAACAAAATCTAAAAAAAAAACATCTTTAAAGCAGGAAAATCTCGTCTAATGCCTTCCCAGGAGGCAACGTACCAAGAACAGAAGATACATTCCCTCGCTGAATTGCGATACTGAGGTCGATTAGGATTAGGAAGGTGGTCGAGCGAGCATCACCTGAAACGATCTGTATTCGCCGACCAACTTCTTTGATAAAATTAAGGCCTGCCGTGCCCCAAGTACCACTTGACTCAATTGCGATCGCAACAAAAATATACTGTGCAAGTAGATTGGAATATTTTCGATTTTTATCGGCCTCTCTACGAATAGCAGCACCACCCGCTTTCAAGGAAGAATAAGTAACATTTGAAATGGCGAATGTATCAGCGCAGGTGAAATCCCATAATAGAGGCCTTCCTCTTTTCCATGGAACTAGTGTCATTCCATCAGGTCTCTTACCGTCGGAGCGGCTACAGCCAGATGGTTCTCGTACCGATGGTACATTAGCAGAAACTA
>JAGDQP010023099.1:0-10398 GCA_022664845.1 Lepisma saccharinum
AGTGGGATACACAAAGCTCATTAATATATTCATGAAAATCTTTAGAAGCGTTTAATTACCTGCTATTATAAATATATACTCATCGTGTTGTTCTTGCGACGGTCCGGTTAGGTATTCTTGGAGTAGAAAATTCTTGTACAGTAACAAAAACGTTATGATATTTAAAATCAAACTTGCTGGGTTTAAATTTGAAAGACTAGAATTCTCCATTGTCAGAACGTTCTTTAACACAATAGAAAGTGTAATTATTAATTGAGGCGGTGAAGATAAAAGTGGTGTAAGTCAACTTGAAGTGAATTTGATAAACAAAGGGTTTTAATAAAAATGTTATAATAGAAACCAAGTAAGTGTTGTCTGCTGTCTACGTGGTTAACAAGAGAGTTACGATTTGTACCACTTGTCCATTAAATATATTTGAATATATAGAATACGGATGTGATCTAAACTCAATATATATATATATATATATATATAAACGACTTGCATCACATATCCTGTCTCTGCCTCCATTTAAAGCGTAAGGGTTATTAAAAGTGTGAACAATATGCGTGGCTTTTTGATATCGAAGGTTTCAAAATAAAACGCCTTGAGCTTCATAAAATTGAAAAGCTCCCGTATTTGTAAAGATGCAGAAATAATACAATTTTTTTTAGAGAGACAACGCTGTTCTCTAACAGGTTAACTTCAAGTTGTTTTTCTTTATCTGTGAAACTTTCTTAGTGATTTAACTTTAAAGCAAATTGTGCACGAAAAAATAACCTACAACTATTTTTTTTTCAGCAAAACCCGCCGTATTTAATATTGAAAATATAAATAAAAATATATATTTTTTGATTACTTAAACTGCAATATTACCTTCAATGGACGCAAGAACGAAATTTTTAGTCTTGTTACGTGATAATATTCTGCCGTTTAAGTTGCAGGTGAGTGGATTATATTTAGCACTCGAAGGCCATATTTATCGCTCTAAGGAAATATTTACGACGTCATAGAAATTAAATGCTACCAAAAATAAAGGAAGTATGATGCATCATACGTTTGCCCAAGTACCAGCTGCGTAAATATGAAACCGAAATTTATGCACAGAAAGAACACAGTGATTGAATGACAATGCTAAGAACTATTTTATTTGAAGTATTGGCCATTAATAGCGATACATTTCTGCCATCGTTGCGGCAATGTGTGGACGCCAGACCAAAAAAATTGTGCCTCTTGTGCTGCAAACCAGTCATCAAATCATTTTCGTAATATGTGAAGATATGTGCGTGTTCCATCAATGCAAATAGGTGAAAATTGGAAGCCGCCAAGTCTGGTGAGTAAGCCACATGCGGAAGGATTTCCCAGCCCAACATCGCAATCGTTTCCTTGACCGGTTTTGCTGTGTAGGAGGGAGCATTATCTTGAAGCACAATCACTTGATGTTGTATTTAGTCATATTCTGGTCGTTGTTCAAGCAAAGCTTGAAACAAATCGATCATTTGTTGTCGGTAATGTTGCGTATTAATGGTTTCGCAAGGTATCAGCAGTTCATAATAGATCATTCCCTTCTGATCCCACCAAACACAAAGCATTGTCTTCCGTCCATAGCGATTTGATCTTTCAGTCGATATCTCCGGTTATCCTGGAATTACCCATCTTTTATGTTTAGGATTCTCGAAATAGATCCACTTTTCGTCACCAGTCACAATTCGATGGAGAAATGATTTCCTTTGTACCTGGCGAGTAGAATTTCGCAAGTGCGTTTTCGGTTTTCCTGCTGTCGTTGAGTCAATGCATATGGAACCCATTTTTCCAGTTTCTGAATCTGGTCCATGGCTTTTAAACGTATGGAAACTGATTCTCGTGTCACATTTAATTTATCTTCGAGTTGTTGTTGCGTTTGAGCGTCATCCTTATCCAACAAAAATTGCAATTCGCTGTCCGCAAACGTTTTCGGTGGTATTCCACATTATTCGTTTCTCACGTCAAAATCGCCGCTTTTAAAATGTTTAAACCACTCAGAACACTGTGATTTACCAAGAGCATGATCACCGTAAGCTTCGACAAGCATGAGATGCGATTCTGCAGCAGTTTTCTTCAAATAGTAACAAAAAATCAATGCTGCCCACTCATTTTATTTTGTAGGTATAAACTGCGCCATGTTCAACGCTTTTAAACACTACACTATGGCATGCAATTTGTCTGGTTGTGAGTTGCTAATCGTTTTGAACAATAAAAACAACCAAGTGGCTCCAAGGACGCAGTTCTACAGTAACCGCAGTGGCAGCTAACGCTGTCTATGCAGAAATTCCGATTTATATTTACACACCTGGTACTGTAGAATCAACAGTGTAGGTGAAATTTAATCCCTCGAGATGAAACCGAACGCCGCTTTTTTTAAAGGTTTGATTCAATTCCTGTAAGTTCGGGGTAATTTTAAAGCGAACAATAAGTGAAGAATCCAGTTGGTAAACTAAAACTCGGCTTACAGTTAATATATACCTTTAGCTCGGTCACGGTATTCTAAAGTCAATAAGTAACCGGCCAGGAATTTTTAAAGTGCGACAGAGAGAATTATCTCTGGTGCATATTTTCCATTATAGACATCAAGGAAAGAAGATACAGCAGCACGAGTTGTTCGAAAAATCCCATTTTTTTTAGGGGCAATTCTTTGACATGAGAATCAGCTTTTCCTTGCTACCCGTTATCGGATTTCTGAAAAAAAAACAACATTTTTTTTCAGCCAACTCTACTTTATGATGTAGCTAGCACGCAATTTAAGCTGGAAAAGAAGAAACGTATGTATTTAACGTAGAATAAATACCCTGAGGCCGCGGGATGAAATACATACTGCAATTCTTCACAGCCATCCCTTTGCCTCTGCCTTACGCTATGATTTGTCTTGTATCTGCTTCGATGAATCAGCAGAAGTACTTTTAACCCTTGCCCTTTTTACCTCCGACGCGGGATAACAATTTTGATTGCTTTATTTTCGCGAAACAGCAAACTCCCTTCTCAGACTCTGCCTTATTTTATCCCGACCTGAGTCATAGATTCTTAAAGACCATGAAGAAATTTAAAACTTTATATATCACTATATTATAATTGTACTTCATATATCTAACCGACTATGATATCATTTGTTGGCAACGCTGCTATCTTTGTTTCAAATTCGACTGTCATCTCTACGTAGGAATACCAACTATAGAATAATTTTAGTTCATTTCAAACAGCTTTTACACAAGACTGGCAACACTGACAGCCCCTAAAAAAACGTTTAATTGTGCCTCTCAATGTTCACTATACTGATACACAGGTACTCCAATAAACAAATGTTTCCTTTCAGGACTCGTATATGACCTATCATGAGTTATAAATATCAGGGGGTAGCTTCTATTTTCCAAGTTAGAAATACCATTTCTTGGAAACAAAACGGATGTGACCACGTTCAAATGAATATATATTCTTGATTTCGTGCAAGACATTTGTCAGTGAAGTTTGTGCCACATATTAAGATATATAGATTGCTCGGTATAGTAAGCTATTTATTCGAATTTTTGCATCTTATATTTATCAACTCACTAAGCTTACCTATAGATAGGTTCTATATTATATTGGGAGCAAGATCGAGAGCATTTACAGAAGAGGCCAACATCATTTTCTTTGAACGTGTTAATGGGTTCAAGTTTATCTGAAAGAAATGGCGTTAAAGAGAATCATTAACATCATCAACAGGGAGTCCACCATGTTGTTCAAACTTATATTATAACTAAGAAAGTCTACATATGACCATGACTTACAAACTTTCTCAAAAACTAAAGATAACCTTGCGTTAAGGTGTTCTTAATCTAAGAGTAATAACAGATTTATGAACTGCAGTGTTGCAAACTGTGGATGAAATATGCTAGGAAATGATGTAGTTTGTATAGGACAGCGAAAAACTGTCTGTGTTATCCAGAGGTTGAAACACTGTCAATGTGTGCTTTACGTATGTTGTTTATAGTCACTATTAGATACAAAATACCTACTAATACAGCGTAGTGTCATTTGAAACATTTAAACGTTGTACCGGTTTGCCAAAACTGACAACATGGTAACATCGTGTTTTCAATCATGATATCTACTATGTTGATACAAACAAATTTCCACAAACGAAATTTTTATGCATCGTTTATTGAGAATTATTCATTTTCTTCCCATTGTTTGGCATTGATTTTGGGGTCCATGTTGGAATCACTGTATCTCCAAAACCAAGCAGGATTTGAACCATGCTTATATAAACTTTTTTGTTTATTAAGACGCATACTGTCTCCTTAGAAAGTATTGAACCTTCATCGCATTTGAAAAAAATATAAATTTGTGTTGTGGTGGCAACACTGCACATGTGACATAACTCTATTGTGGATGCAAGGCTCTCCCCCCTCTGACGGTAGAGGTTCCACTGCACACTTTTTGGATTTTCTTTCAGTGCTTTGAATATATTCCAGTGGTTTGATTAAAATGGGACATCCTGTATATTTGACAGTTTTGGGGGGCAACTGTAGCGTTTCAGTATCCTCTGTAAGTAGCCCGTTTCTATGAATGAGTTACCTGCTATGTTATCTATAAATGCACCGTGTTCTTCATATTTAGGACCTATTGTTTTGAGTGGTTATGTCAATTTGTTTCAAACAATACGGATGTTGTTTGAAATTGGGTGTGATTGATTCTTTTTAAAGATGTGTCATAGTTTAAATTATTTTATGCAAGTGAAATATAATCTTGCAAAATAAAAATATAACAAATTAGATCAACGGCTGCTTGACGTGTGTCCGATTTTTATTCGAGTGTTATGCTGTTCATTTTTCATTCTTGAGGTCGAAATAAATCTATCTGCAAGAACTCGTGTGTCGCTCCTGGAAAGCCGAAAGTTTTCAGAAGGTTGGGGTAAGCCATTAATTTTACATAACAAACAACGAGGAGTCCAGAAATCATATCCAGTCTTTGTTTAGCTTCAAGAGAGAAAAAAAACTTAAGACAAAATAAAACATCAAGAATGGGTATGTGCTATGGCATTAACCTACTACGATCTAGCCCATTCACTTTCATAGAAAATACGTATTTTGCCCGGTGACGGGCAATTTCTACTTGTCTACCCCCTTCTTGTGTGTTAGCTTTTTGTTAGTGTTCTTTATCCTACCAGTTCTGTTCATTCGTGTCTCTTTTGTATAACTTGTTCAATTGTTTAATTTCACTTTGCGTCAGAAAGATTTCCAGATTAAGTTGATCTTTCATCTCAATATTTCGTTCTGACTGAAAATTATCCTTAGTTTTGATCTGTTCTCTACTATTGTGTAAAACTGGGTAAAACATTAGTTAAAATTAAATTGCAGTAATACAAAAAATCATTATTATATGGAAGGTTTAAATTATAAATGGGTGTCCTAACTACTCAGATTCAAAGCATTCAGATTCAATGTCTTTAAATCTACTTAAACTTAGTAAATCCTATGAAGGGTAGAATTGAAGCGCTCATTTTGTGAGTAGCCTTAAACTGTTTCTAAAAGTTCTAAAAATGTTAAAATGGGATGCGAACATTTCCTTGAGTAAAAAAAAAAACTTTTAATACGTCAGCATTACCTTTTGTCATAGCGTTGCAAAATTGCTACAAACATGTGTAAATATTATGCATGTTAGAAATGTGCAAAATACATGGCTTACGGCACAAAAAACCGTGAAGTAATAAATAATTTGCATTCTTAAAAGTCTATGGGCATTGTGGTAACTTTCAAAGTGCTTTGTTTTATATTAGTAGATGTTGTTTATTTATAGATTAATAATTTAGTTTCTTAAACATCTTTGGAAACTGAACTGTAGTTACTAGTTTCGCAATTTTCTGTTAACTGTAATGTATCACTATGAGCCAATCAGCCGCTTTAATTTACCAGAATGTTTTTTGCAAGAAGCGATTAATCTCATAAATGTCTGTCGAGTAACAAGTTATTTTTTGCTAAAACAGAAAGAAATGGGCAGGTACGTATTAATACAGGATTTTTCTCTATGATACTATTGGAACGTAAGCAAATAGCGAATTATTACCTTGGTTATCTTCTATGCATTTCATGCCCTTATCATCACACAAGACTTGTAGATCTGCAATTAAGTAAGGATATATATTTATAATTGTTTCAGACATGAAAATAACAAAGTCCAAAGGAGAAAAATTTGAAATTATCGAAATAAATACTAAGACAAAATGTGGTTGTGTATGTGTATTAGAATGACACACAGTGGGTTAGAATGTCGCAAACGTGGCCAAAATTCTGTCCATGTGCACAATAATTGGCATATATAGTTTTCGACTATTCTTATTACGACTTAGACATCAAAAAAGAAAAAATTCAAAATGGCGGGCCAGCCGGGTGGATGATCGGTTGGCAGTGGTAGGCCATCGGCTAGAAGGTCCCGGGTTCGATTCCCGGTAGGAGCATGTGTGTGGATTTTAACAGCTATAGGCGTGACAGGCCGAGGTCAAAAGTTACTAGACTGGCCCATGTAAAAAAGAAAGTTAAGAGTTAAAATTTAAAATGGCGGACCAAATCAGAAAAGAATAAGATTAACTGTACAAAAATCGGTATATTAGGGATTTTGATCGTGTTAATTACGATTTTAACCTCAAAATGCGAAAATGCAAAATGCTTTTATTATACAAATAAAACAAGAAAAGGGGTTACAAATAGTATAGAAAAAAAACTCGAACATATTACTACGAATTTCTTTTCCTCTCCCTGCTTTATTTACAGCTGCTCATTCAGACTTAACCGCATATGAATAGTTGCCGAAATCTTTTTCCGAATCTCCATCCAAATCTTTCATATCATCGCTATCGTCTGTATCGTGATCCAAAGAGCTTGTTTCCAAACACAACTTAAGAGGGCTCGTAGCTCTGACCTCTCATTTTTAACATTTTTCAAAATATTTTAAAAACTAAGAGTACTATCAAACATTTTAGTTCATAGCGCACTAGAACTTAACAATTTCTATGACATACAATGGACAGCGATCTGGAAATCTTCTCCATTGTTGAGTGATACGTTTTCAAATATTCTGACGTCATTATTTAATTAGAGTCTCAGCACTCATCAGTATACAAGATTTTGGAGATCGCTGTCCATTGTAGTTCATAGTAATGTGTAGGTTCTAGTGCGCTATGAACTTAATTTTTTGATAGTACTCTTAGTTTCTTAAATATTTTGAAAAATGTTAAAAATGGTGAAGTTAGAGCGAACAGCCCTCTTAAGTCATTTTTTAACGGTTTTTGTTTTTATGTTATTTTGTCTTGTTAGGTCAAGGTAGATATGCCTGACTAAAATACTGTTCAGTATTGGCATATATCATGTTGACATTAAAGGAGAAAGTCACTTTTTTCCAAAGTGCACCTAAATTCTTAAAAAATATTAATTCCAAACTTCCCATATGTCACGTCGGGATTCTTTGACTACATTAAAGTGTAACCTGTGGTTCCATAAGATTTTCCATTGTTATTTATTGTTAAATTTCTACTCAGCTGTTTCGAAGGGGAACCGTAGAAACGCCCCTACCTAATAAATGTTTCGACTGTTCCCAGTGTAAACTGTGGCACAAAGAGGCATAAAGAGCTTGTTATAATTTATAGATCTTAGTGGTAACTATCGAGAATTATATGAAGATGCACTAAGTAGTGAAAGTGCAGAAATTAATGATGAACTCTATACGAAAAATGTGAAGAAAAAAAAATCGTATAATTAATACTGTTCTTAAAAAGTTTCATATCTGTCATAAAGACAAACATTTGTTCATTATTACATGGGGTGTGAACATTGCTGTTGACAATAATATTCATTTGCATTTTTAAACAGATCAGTTATAAAGTCGTAATATATTTAAAATTTGTATAATGATTTTTTGTAGTCTGTTGTTTTAAAGTATTTTTGCAATGTAATGCAAAAATCAATAAACAATAAATAATACATGTTAGTAAATAATAAATTATAAAAATGATAATACATTATAAGCATTTTTCGATACAAAAAAAATGTGTAACAATTTATGTTCATTATTGTGCAGTGCATTGATTTTGTAAAATATTATGACTTAAGTGGTTTCTGCAAGAAAAATGGTACGTTGTTTAGGCCAAAACCCTAAATCAGAATTATTTACACTTTGGCTTTTTTGTTTAGCCATTTACAGCATATACTGTTGAAATACGTCCCTTTAAAGGAGGGACTATAGCAATTCACGGCAAAAACGCACCACGTGTTCCGCCCAACTATCCTGATGAGTCGCTCACATATAAGTGCTATGTTTGCCCTGAAATACAATCGTCGTAAGAAGTGTTGGACCGTTTCTATGAGCTGGATTTAATAGCGAACCTACTAGTTCAAAATTCTTAACTAGAAACAGTTTTTTCTATTTTTGGTCACATTTACGACATTCTGAAGCACTGTACGGAACTTAGGAAATTAAACATAAAAATAGTAATTCTAACTAAAGCGCTTTGAATATATATATATATATATATATATATATATATATATATATTCTACTATCCCAAATCTGCTATTTTAAACCAGAATGTGTGATCGGTCACGCTAAAAACGTAGTTGGTTTTAAACAGAAATTTAAAATTTTCTAAACAATTGTGGTTTACAACTTCGAGTATTCCCTAAGACTACAATTGAGAGGAAATCAGATTTGCTTTTGAACTTAAGATACAAATATGATACTAGTGCTTACTAAACTTTACGGTCCGGTGAGAACAATGATTTGCGAAAACTTTCAATCTGTGTTTAATATCCACCTCTCACTGAAAACATAATAATTCAACAAATAGGATCCAGCTCACATGATATGAAGTTTCTCTAAAATATTTCTGTGCACACTGGTCATTGGTCACAATCTTTAGAAATGTTCACAGCCTGCCGTAGCCTATTACAGCTAGAAACCTATTTTCAATCGAGTTTGTCAGTGATATAATGAGATCGTGTAAGTACAACTGCGAATATGAAGGATCTAATTACGCAGGCTTCTCCAGATTATCCTTATCTAAGGTTTCCTATTCGGATGCTTACAATACTATTGTGGTTGAGATCTAAGGCGTAAGATATATGGCAAAGCTATATTTAGGGATAGCAAGTAGACACGAAAATAAGTACTATTTATTTTGACTCCAATTGTGATCTCACATGAGTTTCTGGATGAAGCACAATTTATCATAACAATTTCAATTTATGTTTACTAAATTTGTAGAACTCGTCTTATTCTATTTAACCTGTATATAATGTTCTTGTGGCTTTCGGATATGCAGTACTTAGCAACAGGACAGAGTACAGTCGACAGCGCAGTAATTGATATATTGTTAAACGCTTTAATAGTTTCTGCGTACTGATACAGTCCTAAATAGTTCCCTTTATTGATGAGCTTATTATAATTTTAAACAGATGACAAAAAGATGACGCATTTCTATTTTTTTGTACACCTAGTCAAGCATACACTGACCACACTCTTTAGCTACATCTTAAATAGTTTGTCCTTAATGTAATTACAGTATGGTTGGTGAAAACTGTTATATGTGGTTAAAGGATTCTGCCGGTTGTAAAACGATTGCTTTATTAATTAGACTATTAATCTTTCTAAAGTAAGTAATCTTTAGTATATATGTGGTCGTGAAACAGTAGAAACTGTGAAAATAGTAATTATATTTATCTACACGAGTTTCAATTAACCTCAGAAAGACGTTCCCAACGACTCACCGACCACTATTGTAGATTTAATAGTTCCTCAGTTGAAAGAATGACGATCTTCAGACAGACTACATGGCGGCTATACACGGATTTCCAACAGTTTCTGCTGAAACTGAAGATAAGTGACGCGTTGAATAACAGTTTTGTAAAACCGATACTACCAATAGTGATAATCCAGAAGATTTCAAAACAAAAATATTGTAAAACTATAAAGTAATCATATCAAATCAAAAGACCACAAGATTCACAGTGAAGTACGGTAAGGCCTTGCCGTTCCTACGTATCGGAAATGACTTCTGAAGTTGTAATAATATTGGAATATAAGATTTGGGTTAAGACATTTGAGGAAACAGTGGTATGGATAGAATACACTTTTCGGGAGTCAACTTGAAAATATGGATATAAACATACGTTGATTGACGCCAATCGATTTTCCATAACTCCAGTGAACTTGTATGTAGTTGCTTCTTACATATGATTTCAAATATTAAAAGTTGTTTACAATCTGTTTGATCCAATTGAGGCGATGCGCGGACAGAAGTCTACCTTTTAACACGGAATACATATTGTTGTTCGCGCATAAGCCTAAATTCTTAATTCTACTGTTATTATTTTTTGATAATCTCTGTTTCGTCTTTTATACAGTATTTTGAGTTCC
>JAGDQP010023099.1:10798-29604 GCA_022664845.1 Lepisma saccharinum
TTTGAACTTAAGATACAAATATGATACTAGTGCTTACTAAACTTTACGGTCCGGTGAGAACAATGATTTGCGAAAACTTTCAATCTGTGTTTAATATCCACCTCTCACTGAAAACATAATAATTCAACAAATAGGATCCAGCTCACATGATATGAAGTTTCTCTAAAATATTTCTGTGCACACTGGTCATTGGTCACAATCTTTAGAAATGTTCACAGCCTGCCGTAGCCTATTACAGCTAGAAACCTATTTTCAATCGAGTTTGTCAGTGATATAATGAGATCGTGTAAGTACAACTGCGAATATGAAGGATCTAATTACGCAGGCTTCTCCAGATTATCCTTATTTGTCTAAGGTTTCCTATTCGGATGCTTACAATACTATTGTGGTTGAGATCTAAGGCGTAAGATATATGGCAAAGCTATATTTAGGGATAGCAAGTAGACACGAAAATAACTACTATTTATTTTGACTCCAATTGTGATCTCACATGAGTTTCTGGATGAAGCACAATTTATCATAACAATTTCAATTTATGTTTACTAAATTTGTAGAACTCGTCTTATTCTATTTAACCTGTATATAATGTTCTTGTGGCTTTCGGATATGCAGTACTTAGCAACAGGACAGAGTACAGTCGACAGCGCAGTAATTGATATATTGTTAAACGCTTTAATAGTTTCTGCGTACTGATACAGTCCTAAATAGTTCCCTTTATTGATGAGCTTATTATAATTTTAAACAGATGACAAAAAGATGACGCATTTCTATTTTTTTGTACACCTAGTCAAGCATACACTGACCACACTCTTTAGCTACATCTTAAATAGTTTGTCCTTAATGTAATTACAGTATGGTTGGTGAAAACTGTTATATGTGGTTAAAGGATTCTGCCGGTTGTAAAACGATTGCTTTATTAATTAGACTATTAATCTTTCTAAAGTAAGTAATCTTTAGTATATATGTGGTCGTGAAACAGTAGAAACTGTGAAAATAGTAATTATATTTATCTACACGAGTTTTAATTAACCTCAGAAAGACGTTCCCAACGACTCACCGACCACTATTGTAGATTTAATAGTTCCTCAGTTGAAAGAATGACGATCTTCAGACAGACTACATGGCGGCTATACACGGATTTCCAACAGTTTCTGCTGAAACTGAAGATAAGTGACGCGTTGAATAACACTTTTGTAAAACCGATACTACCAATAGTGATAATCCAGAAGATTTCAAAACAAAAATATTGTAAAACTATAAAGTAATCATATCAAATCAAAAGACCACAAGATTCACAGTGAAGTACGGTAAGGCCTTGCCGTTCCTACGTATCGGAAATGACTTCTGAAGTTGTAATAATATTGGAATATAAGATTTGGGTTAAGAAATTTGAGGAAACAGTGGTATGGATAGAATACACTTTTCGGGAGTCAACTTGAAAATATGGATATAAACATACGTTGATTGACGCCAATCGATTTTCCATAACTCCAGTGAACTTGTATGTAGTTGCTTCTTACATATGATTTCAAATATTAAAAGTTGTTTACAATCTGTTTGATCCAATTGAGGCGATGCGCGGACAGAAGTCTACCTTTTAACACGGAATACATATTGTTGTTCGCGCATAAGCCTAAATTCTTAATTCTACTGTTATTATTTTTTGATAATCTCTGTTTCGTCTTTTATACAGTATTTTGAGTTCCATATCATTGTACCAACAAGTAAACTTACCGATTGTTCAAACTGCTTTTTCGACCAAACCTAAGAGAGATTGAGATGAGGGAGAGATAATGAGATGATACATTACTGTGCGTAGTTGTTTGCAAAAATACGGAAGTACACTGTTCCTCTTTAAACAGTGCAAAAAATGAAACCCTAATACAATCGTTTTTAGTATTGGGTAGGGATGTCCCAGTGGTCTTACCATGTGCATTGGATCTTTATATTCTGCATTGTTTAAAGAAGAACAGATTATTCCCAGTCTTTTTAATCAACTACATACACTAATACTACTTCCCATTATCTCTCTCAAAAATATATTCATGGCAAGACTGACCTTACCAGCATATTTCTAGTAATATTCTCGTCCTGATAGGTGTGTTACATGATCCACTTCCTATTTTAAAAATGAGCCAGATTCAAGATCGCGTAAATGACGACCTACCATTTAAAAGACAGTGCATTGATCCGATATTAATTCATGTGTTTTTGCTTTCTATTCTTTCATGCATTTTACAAATAAACGTATATTTTCAGACTTAAATCATACTATAGGCACTTATTCATTGGAATGAAACTTTTGGTCACTGCTCCCGTGTTTACGGACGAAAACACTTTTAATCCTGCTTTCTGGTTATTTCCTAATGTATTCTGTTCCTTTACCAAGTTTGGTCTAAAGACTAGTTTGAACCATTGATAGGTTTACTTGTAGGAAGTCGATTTAACTTTGTTGGGCATCTGTATTGGTCTTTATTAAATCTAAATCTTCCATGCACACAAATCTTTTCTTCAAGCCAGTCAGTGTTAGTCTATTTTTCTCACATTTAGTTTAAGAATCCTATTCTCTAATGCTAAGTTGAGGAGTAGTGGTGAGAAGGAATCACCTTTTTGAATTTTGAAATTCTATTACTTCATATATATGTTCTACTTGTGTGGTCGTTGAGACGTACTCTTTCTAGCTGAACAAGTTTGTTTCTTTTAATTTACTATCGTATACCAGCATAGTGTACATTTTCCCCTTTTCATACGATCAGATAGTTTCATTAAATGCTTGAAAACGTAGTGGAGTCCATTTTTCCTATTCCGTCTATAGTATTTGTCTGAAGTAGAGAATTTGATAAAACGTATATATATAATATATACTTGTAATGTACAATTGTCATCTCCGACTATTTCCTGTACATGTGCGCTTATGTATGTTAGCAGGATAATCATGTTAAGGGCATTGCAATTCCGCTGATATCATTATATTTACATTTATTACCTTTTGTATAAACTGGAAATATTGCTGAGGTTTTCCTTTTCGTTGGAAGCTTCATTTTTCTACAAATGGCGCTGATGGTTGCATGTAGGTCATTGACTAGTGCCGTTCCTTTTGTTTTAATTAGTTTGGCTGGTACGTTTCTCTATTCTTTTTGATTTGAAATTTCCCATTTTTTTTTATTCAAATCTCGGCTTCCATCTCACTAGGTTCTAGTCCACTTAGCTAATCAACAGTCATTTTTCAAATTTTCAAATCGCAGAGCTATATTCTAGTAGCAAACATGTATTATTTTAGATTATTAATAGTGTGCATTTTGATGATTTATTATGCTCAGAGAATTACAAGGTTCTTTTTAAAAATATTTTTATAGCAAAACATTTATTTTCTTAAAGAACGCCTAGCTCCAAGGCATTGAGGTGGGGAAGTGAATGCACCATTCAGACTCGTAACTGCTTTGATTCTTTTTGCTTTATGTTTTCCAGAAACATAGACTCTAACCATACGCAAATCCTCGGCAGAAAGCTCTCTTATGAGCGACATTGTTGGTTCAATCACTTCTTCAAAGCCTCTGCGGTCTAAACCCGTTCCCTCATATTTCAAGAAATCTACTTGCCCACCCCCTTCTCATTCACGTAAGAGGCTATACGCTCTGTGCCAGCTTTGTTCCCTTTCTGTAATATTTGTATTTTTTTTCTTTGATTGCAGATTCCGCGAGTCGAATACATGATAAAACCTCATCGTAAATTATGAACATTTCCCGTAAGAGATAGACACTCTTTGCAATGAAATTTCACAGGTTATATCTTAATGGTATGTATTAAATCTGAATATTCTTAACTTACGCTTGTTAAACAACTCTCATAAAAATTATCAGGCAAGGAACTTGTCAGTAAACATATCCGATGATACATAATACCGATTGCTCTTTCTTGAAAGATTAACAAGAATCTTAGGGAAAACTGCTTTCCCAATGAATACTCAAATCATTCACTCGAATAATCATTAACAAGTTCTATAATGATTCGAAGCCAGTCTCCCTATAGTTATCTAGCT
This sequence comes from Lepisma saccharinum, assembly GCA_022664845.1. Classification (NCBI taxonomy): domain Eukaryota; kingdom Metazoa; phylum Arthropoda; class Insecta; order Zygentoma; family Lepismatidae; genus Lepisma; species Lepisma saccharinum. The sequence goes on from JAGDQP010023099.1 coordinate 14,838, forward strand.
ACATACTAAAGAAAACGAACACTACATATTTCTGAAAATTAATATTTATAACCAAACAAGAGGCATTTTGTACTTCATTCAATCAATATATCCAATTGTACCCCTTGATATATGACATACACCATGAAGCTCGCTTACCTGAATTGTGAAATTTGTCTAAGAGTAACTCTGTACCAAACATATACCTTTCTCCCATCCGAGTGGGTACCAACTTTCTTTTCCATTACTACATATCGATGGCTGTTTTCCTTGTTTTTGACTAAGCTTCTGTCGTACCAAAAGAACACGTTGACGAGGCGTTATTCCTTTTTATAGTTCCCCAAATCCACCGTTAGAAGTTTGAAATTGACAAAGAATTTATTCGTATGAAGTACAAACAAAAAACACAGAGTTTCCTTTCATCTCTTTGCATACCTGTTTGTTATGATGTTGTGTTCATCTGTTAAAATTATTTCCTAAATATAAGATTATCAACTCGAAGAAATTAAGTGATACGTATGATAATGTTTACCTGTATTCACTCCCACATAGGCATCGGTACAATTGCAGAGTTTCATTTTCGTTTCAACCACACATTGTGCTATGCAAGCCGAGTAACTATAGTATTTGAAGGCCCACATTGTTTCGTTTTCAGAATGGAATGTGCATCCTCTTGATTCAGGGTTCAGTTCATAGATAGTTTCCTCCCAAACATCAGTTGATACACGTAAACTACTGCTGAAATACTTGAAGAAGTACTCATTCCTCATTTCACTCAAAACTGCAAAATTATTTTTGAGTGGTACGTCATACTGAGACAAAAGAAATACCTAAAAAAACGATTTATATTAGTAATGTCTGTCTAATAATTGGTTTTGGTATACAATTTGAAGAAAAGTGAACTTAGGAAGGCAAGTATTTGTAGATGAATTGTTACATACATTCAATGTAGAAACATTGTTACGTATATCATGTCGAATTATCCCAGCAGTATTTAATTCATTCAACACTTTCTTCACTTATTGCGGAATGCCGCAACTTTCTAGAGCCATGAGAATAATTAAGATATTCTTCAGAGAACATATTAGTTTTTAGAGCTAATAAATATTATGAGAATGCAACATGTCTGCAAAATAACCCGGTAAATATGATATTACACTATGATGAATGTAAACAGTTCTGGTTAGATATATGGCGTATTAAAGAGAAAGAACTGATTTGGAAATATTAAAGACGAGAGAATAAACTATAATGTATTGAGTTTTGTTAGTCAATATTAAGAGCCTAAGGAATATTGTTTCTTAACTCGAGGCACTATAGGTTGCAGCGTACGATAAATAAATCTTTGCCAGTAGGTTTAAGATCAGCTTACATTATTAAAGCATGCACATAAATGGTATTTTTTTCTGCACTCATATTCCCAATACATACTGTAGGTCTTCACAAATGATGACACAAGCCTCAAATATAAGTTATTTGACCCCAAAATTACCGTAAGTAATATCCAGTTTAGACTTCCCTACTTAGTTGGTACAAATTTATCTTTGTTCGTATGCAGACACACGTAGCATTTCTTTGAAGAAGTTCCCAACACTTGTCGCTTCACAAATTTCGTCAGTGAAAAGTACATGGCACATCTGAATTTATCTATGATTTAGTTCAGGCGTTCTCAACCTAGTGCTCGGGCGCTCTTATAATGACATTTAGTGCGCTCGTCATGCAAGTAGAAAGGTGTTGGCGATCACCATCATTGAAGAAACTGTTACGGAAAATATCGTAATATAATAATAATGTAGCAATGCTCAGGTACTTCCAAATAGCTTGTCAAGTACAAGTGTGAGGGTAACATTTCTTCAGTCACATTCGTCTCATTTGTGTCTGTTCGCAGTGTAAAAATTGACTGAGGTTCGACCTGAACTAAATGCTCCCATATGTGTTATGTTGGTAGAGCATAGGTATTTAATTTGATGTTAGGGTAGGGAAAATAATTAAATCTAATCAACTTGACCTAAATATGGAACTACTTAAATCGAAGACCCTATGTTTTCTCCAAATAAGATTTAGATCAAAATTAAAATGTGACGAATTACATGCTTTAAACTCAAGTATAAAGAGCACTTAATACTCACCTTATGTAAAGGGAAAAAATCTCAAAGCAACAGAACGGCTATTAAATGCATGATCCTAAGTCTAACTAACTTCTCACTTCTTCTTTACATAGGTCTATATACAAACTGCTGAAATGGATGCTAGGATACGAATTTCCGCAATTCCTTGTGATCTACCATCAAATAGTTGTGACGTATACCTGAATACGTTATGCAGTATGATAACAGATTCTGATTTGGTGAGAAGGCATATCAGTTCTAGTTTCTAGTTATCCATGCCCCTAACATGCTACAGTTTTTAATGTTTTTGTCGTCCCTCTGCAATTAACTACGGAACTGTGGGTAAATTATATCTTACATTTCCTTCGCTCGCAGGTACATTACGGGTTAACCCATTTACATTAATTAGCATTGCCTACTTAAAATGTAAAATTATATCGATATGTCAAAACTCATGTTGTTGGAATAGACATGCCTTCATTAATGGTGGATACAAGCATAGGATAAATTTAACACTTTCGCCCTGTCATTTAGTATCATTGTATAGTTAACATTAAAGACCTACCTAGTAATTTGAAATCTTATTGAAATTTTACAACATTTCAACTGATTGCAAAATTAGTTCAGTCCTTGTTGCAAAAGCATTTGCGAAACATTTGCTGAAAGTCTTGTATTATCCAAGGGTGTGTGCAAAATGTTCGAAGAAACCGAAACATCCGCTTCTTCACATACTTTTGCCGCGAAAATATAATAGATACATAAAAATCCAGTGTGAAGACAAATATGGTGTGTAACCCACTTCGATTCCCTCTAGACATAATCGGACAATTAAAATATATTCAAGAAAATAATACTGCTTATGCGGGACTTGAATTGATAATTTCCATTTTTTTTTACCCTGAACTATTTGTGTGGAAGGGAGAACTTCACAACATTTTTATGGATTAGAAAGTACGAAACGATTACTCATATAACAATTGGTTTCTTTCAAATTCCTTCCGTTCGGGATGGCCTACCTGTGCAAAAAGAACTTATTTTACTTATAATGTGCCTTACGAACACGAATAACGTATTTTCATCGTCAGAACTGTTTCCGCGCAGATACAAGCGACTTCTTTGTGGACAGTACTGAAATTTTGAGTACCATTGAATCCCAAGGATCTCATTACCCGAAAGTGTTTTAAAACTAAGGCTATTTTTATATTATTAATGTTTATACCTATTCGATTTCATGGTGCTCGCACCTTTAGTGTTTTCTTGTGGGCGGTTCTGACAATCTTGAAACGTTGAGAACCCATGGTATAGCAAAAAATATCTGTTGATAAACATTTATCCCCAAAATATTTCATCAGAGCCATTATGTAAATAAAGGTGACAATGCCATTATTTACAAACATATGGCAAATTAATATTGATGTGAACATATCGTTGAGCTATATGGCATAACTTATGGTTTTACTATTCTACGTACCGCGTAGCCTTGAGAAATACGCTTAATTTCCATATGATATTGAATAGGCCTCTCAGGTTTAGGAACAAATGCAGTGTCGTGCACAAGTCTGAAAAGAATTTAAAGGTATTAATTTATAAGGGAATTAATTTTATTCGTGAATATAGTTTAAAATTCAATGAATTTCAAATACCAAAGATTAAGTTTGTACGTGGTTCTAGTTTATGTGCATGGAATGTTATGGACTTGAAGTTATTGAGTAACGTTTACCAACTTATTGTTAAGCCTTACACTCGATGGCTAAAGAATTGAAGTACTGACAATAATAATGGCAATTGTACACTAAGATAAGGAACATACGATTTTACATTGTGTTTAATCATGAAAGGAGAAAAGGAACGAAACTTGGGATCAGAGTAGTATTTTACATACAAACGTCTTGATATAAATGGAAGATGCGCTTGCAATAGTTACAGTTAACAATAGTGAAAGTTCGAAATGACATAGTGTAACCATTCTGAACTGCTCTTACGTATATTACATGCTGCAGTTACTCCTATAAATTATTTTGCCTGCATGTCTGCTATGAACTTCTATAGAATATATTTTTGCTTTTAATAATGCATATACCCAATATTCCAGGGAATCTAATGTATACAAAACCCCATAATTTCAAAGTGCAATAAAACTTTTCCCGCTATTCTAAGCAGAAAATATTCTGAATAATATAACAAGGGTTTAAGACTTAGCACCAGTCACCATTTGAAATATGGTGACCAGAATAGTTTTCGCATATATATTACAAATGGTGGACCATACAGTACAAAATGAAACTTCGTATTTTTTCCGAAACCACTAATATAATTATCCTAGAACGAACGCTTGTAATACTATTATCGGTTAAATTTAAGCTCTTAACAGAAAATACTTAATAAAATAGTTATTTTATATTTCATGTGCAGCCAAAGCTTGCAAACATACTGGTAGCGCAATATAGTTGTATGGTGTGAGAATAAATGTTGGAAATCAGAGCTGGACGAACTGGCACAATGTCGGTCATCTTAGAAGCTCTCGTCTTGATTTTATGTCGATATTTTTTCATTGAAAATATATTATATGACTTATCATTTTAGCCTGTTTGTTCTCAGATAGTCAAATGTTAAATCGCGTGTTTTTCTACTTCTATTTGTTTTGAAGCTATTGGATTTGGGATTTGGTGAAAAGTAATTTATAACATTATATAATTTCAGGTGATGTACTACGGCGTTAATCCTTCATGAACAGGTCGAATTTGTGGTGATGAGTGGCGGTAGCACTACAAGGGTAATTGAGTTTAACGCGTATCATGTCCAGAGAGGAGACAGAGAACACGTAAATGAGTTCAAGGAATTGAAGGAGTTTGAGCATGCAGTATCTGTGAGCGACTGCAAACAGAGTGGTCAACCGAAGACTGCAAACGACTATAGCGCGGCATTGCCCTTGTTGAAACTATCAAAAAGAGCCCACATAATACTGAAAGATCCTACATAGTGCTTGGGTTCAATCCCAAGCAAATAAAAATAGGTCCAGCAAACAAGGAGAGGATAACATTCTCGATGCTTGGCAAAAGCCCGTCCCGCAACCCTAGAAGTCTTAGACTGATGGAACATACGTGCTTCTTGGAATACCGGAAAACCGGCAATCCAAAAATATCTAGGGATATGCCTGCCCCAAGGCAAGAAGATCAAAACGTATCGTACTGCCCGCCCCTGAAAGTACATAACTTGACTTGTGTTAAGAATAAAAGAGGCAGTGGTGGATTGTGGGTCCCAAAATAAAAAAAATAGTACTAAAAAATTACAGGCGACAGCAATTCTCAGCCAGATGTGTTTATTACGTTTTCTGTACGAAACCCGGTTGTATTGTATAAGCTGCAATGACAAAGACAGGAGATGCAGTGAAATTCCAATGTATATTTGTGTGAATGCCTTAGCTATTAATCATAATATATCAGTGGTGAGTATAATGGAGAGGACCTTCTCTAAGGGCATTATGCAAGTCGATCATCTACAGATGTCAGTAAATCAGGTAGCGAAGAAAGGGCATGGTTTGTAAGGGGAATGGAATTGTCAAAAATTTTGAGTCTGATGATCTTCTAGGCTATGTTGACTGGTGAGTAATACCTGTATATCCTCCGCATGAACGTGTTTCCTTTACTAATGAATATTGAAGGGGATTTCTCCATGCTTTCGACAACACTGTACCCAGAACACTACATTGCAAGGCCGTGAGGGTGATCGGATCACAAACCATAGGGTGCATGATTGATCAGCGTGGGCCTTTATTATTTGAACTCACGCCTGTGATTTTAGTATCACATACCATCTGGAAACTTTGGACATCGCAAAGAAATGAACTACATACACCATCTCAAGAATCATATCAGCATTGCTAGACCAGATGTGTTACCCAGGCCCCATAAAGATGATAAAAATGACTTATTTTGTGCAGCAAAATGACTACCATATTCCTTACAAAATGCAGGAATTAAATATATGAATTAAATGAATTCAATATATATTCTTTAGGTTCTCTGTCTCCTTCATAAATGAAAGTAAACTAAAAGGACTTTATATTTCAATTCCTCGGACCGATCTAGCCTCAAACCTTTATTACCCTAAGACATATGAGTCCTTGCCCTTTGATATCGTTACCTAAATCCAAAATGAACAGAGTAATTACCTGTTCAATAGTCATTTTGCCATTTGATCACCGGACGCACAGTATGTCTGCACCAGATCCTTCACTACACAATGAATTTGCCCTGTTGCCTACTGTACAGATATCTGTGGGCGATGGGTGGCATCAGACCAAACCCCATAGTTCTGTTTATTGTCGTCAACACGGCATATAATAGAAACGTATTCCTAAACATCTCACATAAACTATATATTGGATCTTCATCATATTTGTCAGAGTCCACTGTGCTAACTACAACCGCCTGTTTGGGTCATACAAACTAAGATGTTGTTTGACTTACAGTTAATACTGATGCCACCTGTTTTCATACAGAATCCGTTACGGTTTTCACACTCACAGCCGTTTCTGTCTGTAATCGTCGAATACGGCATATAGTTGCCTCCATTGTCGGTTGCGGTCCTTGGTCTTCCGTCTTCTAAAACATTTTTTTCTTACAGCAATGTTGAGTGTACTTTGCCTGTTCTCTCCATATGATTAAACGTAGATGCAATCACCGTGCTACTGCAAACACCAGCACCTGGATACGTTCATAAGAGATTATAGCTATGCTGAATCACCTGTATAATGATAAACCGCTACATTTTGCAAAATTCAAGATCTCATAGGCCCTGTTTTGTAAACAACTAAATGCTGGTAAAACGATTTCCATTTGAATATCAGGGAATAAGAAAGTTTACGACTATAAAGATGGCTGCTATGGAGTATATATCCGATCAGGAATATCTGACATTTGGCCTCATCCAGCCATAATCGAATTACGATGATTTTTCATATGTTTACCTAATCCTGTAGTAAAATCATTTTTTTCTAACTCGTTCTTTGTATAACGAGTTGAATTTAGTAAAATTGTAGCTTGTGATAACTCTGAAACTGTGTGTTTAGAGTAAGCATATTCATTGTGATTGAGAAAGAAAAAAAGAACAATCTTTCATTTTTTACTGGCTGCCGTTTGTCTTAAAGAAAATGAAACTATGTTTGCTCCATTTTTGAAAATGACATCAACTACTGGATTTTCAAATGGTGTAAAGATGTGGTGTTATATTTATCACTTCTGGCTGCATAGAAATGCAGACATATTTTGTTCTAAATCCTATTTTCCCTAAACTAAATTAGCATTACGTTAAATTTGTATATCGAACAAAATTTTATATCATATAAAAATAGTTTCATTGAAGCTATAAATATTGTTATGTAATTTTTGTTTATCTGCTTCCTTTATTACAATTTCATGTTCCCTTTTGCAGGTTATTCTACCATATATTTCTAATATGATTACTTTTCCTCTCTTCTTACGTTACTTGGTTTTTGTGTTCACGGCTAAAGGTATTTAAATAACAAAAAGAAGGATAAATGGGAATATGTCAGAACGCCCACTGGTCAGATCGCCCACTTCTGAAAATGGTCAGAACACCCACAGAGACGGTCAGATTGCCCACCAAAACGGCAAAACATATAAATTCAGAAATGGTCAGAGAACCCACCGGTCAGAACATCCACTTCTGAAAATGGTCAGAACGCCTACCAAAATTTAAAAAAAAAAAGTCTTAAAATGAATTAAGTAAAACAAAAGAAATGTACAATCAACATGCTGCACGCAAGGAACTATTGATTCACGGAGAGACAATTGGCATAGTTAATGAGTATGTTTACCCAGAGCAGCTCAAACCAACCTATGCTAAGTTGATGGATAAAATAAGTAGAAAATGCAAAATGGTGTTAAGCTTGCTTGGAAGATCACATTTTATTTTCAAACGCAAACTATCAATGTGTCTCAAGAGTAAAATTTATAATCAAGGTCTGTTACGTGTAATGATGTACGACTGCGAATCTTGGACATCGAATGCGCAAACGACTCTAAGATAAAAACTCACACAAAAAGTTATGATGAGATGCATGACAGGAAAAACTATGGACGACTAATGTATTACATTGGTTTCACCCGCAATAAAAAGTCCAAGACGACGTCCAAATGCAAGATGGGTAGATGAAATTAAACATTTTCCAGGAGCTACATTGATGAAGATTGCAGCTGAGTGAGACATGTGGAAAGAAAAGGGGGATTCGTTTATCCAGCAGTGGATACGAAAGGGCTGAATATGATAATAGTTCCTTAAATTACGCTTTATATGTACCTTTCCAAGTTAATTTAAAAAAAAGTGTAGTTAATAGCTAGTATAATGAAATTAACTACATTTATCATGTTTTTATCCCCACGTTGAAAACAGCTTAAATTTTATATTGTATTTCAACGAATATTTTAGTTCGTTCATATTACTTTAATGTGACGTGATTTTAATTTCCCTTTTCTACATGATATAGATTTGGCTTCTGATGCGTTTTTCTAAGGCAATATATTACACGTATTGAGAAATACACATTTAATAATAGGGTCATTTTGAAACGTACAAAATAACTTTATTGCTGCTTTTAGAATGAAATTTCACCGCTGTGTCCATGATTGTTCCGATAGCTAATTTTTTAGAATCGTTTATTAGTGTTTGTGGTAATGGTATTATCATTTATTTCGCCTTATTTACTATGGCGGGGTTAAAGTCAGTACTTTCCTTCCACTCAAAAATAAATATACATACATAGCTATTATTATGAGTGCACATAATATAGCAACATAATAACACATAGCATACTTTGGAAAAGAAACACACGTGAACACAACATTATCATATAAATATTATACTCGCTGATCTGGCCTGGTGGTAGCTTATGTGCACATACCCGACTGGACTCATCTGTTTAAGACTGCGCGTTCTGACTGGTAGACTTTGTTAACGTTTTCACAAGTTTTTTTTCATCATGTTTGTTCAATATCGACTCAATATAAGTATTAAACTACAAAAAATAAAGTGTTAATTGTGTACCTTTGTAGGGCTTGTTCTTTCTAACCTGTTTTGATCCTTATCATTTTGGTGGGCGTTCTGACCATTTTCAAGGCTGGGCGTTCTTACCATTTTAAGAAGTGGGCGATCTGACCAGTGGGCGTTCTGACCGATTATGCATTTGGGAGTTCTGATCATTTTGGTGAACGTGGTTGCCATTTTTGCGAGTGGTCGTTCTGACCATATCTGAATTTGCCTGTTTTGCTGTTTTGGTGAGCGTTCTGACCATTTTCAGAATTGGGCGATCTGACCAGTGGGCGCTCTGACATAGTCCCTGAAGGATTAATATAACCTGTCTGGGAAAATGTCGAGGTATCGAAGCAACACTTAAATTATCGAAAGATCAACGTAAGGTATTATATCAGTTTCAGTACTGTGGAACTATACTTCCTGGTTGTCAGAAAAAGGAAGATATGTACACAAAATATTGCTTACATGGCTATCAAATTCACCCACTAGAGTGATTGAAAGCAATAACTAAACGGAAATTACATTTCTCGTAAAAACCTTACTACAGCTGAAAAATCGTTGTTTGGAATATTTACAATCGCCATTTCTACAGCGTTTGCAAAGCTATCCCCATACTGGAAGACCATTATCTGCTCGACAGATTGACTATGAAGGCAACCTAATTGTCCAAGGACCGCCCAAGTATACAATAATCATGGTTACATATCATTATACAAGAGGGCATGAGATAAGGCAACGAAAAGAACAAAGCAAATCGAACCAAATATGCAGTCCCATAACATTTATGGAACGGATATTCATGGATAAAAATAGAATAAACAGTAAAATAATGACTGGATTTTAAAAATTGTTGACTATCATTGACTGTTTATAACTAACGGATTTATTTTCATCAGACGGCTTCGGGGCGGCTAGATTCCATGAAACAAAAATATATGACACTTGTGAGACATAGAAACATTGAAGGAGGACCGAGACGCGATACTTGTACTAATAAAGATCCAAAATATCCACTCCATTTCGCTGTTAACCTGTATAAGATAGCAAAACTAGTAAGGAAATCTAGTTGAAAGATGAACAAGTAGTACTTCAAAACATTTAATATTAATTATATTTATTGTCTTTACGCATATAAGGCTCGGGCCAGCATAGGAAAGGATTCGGGAAGATGTCGGCCAGGGCCTGTTATGGATACATCACGGAATTTGCCTGGGGCTACTGAAGAAAACTCTGGAAAGAAATCAGTCAGGATGCTCGGTGCTGAGTTTGGGCCCACGACCTTTCGAATGCTACGTCAAGAAAAATACATTTAAAAGAGAGTTTATCCCTGTTACCTTTAGTTTATGAGAACTGATTGTTATCTCCCAACAATGGAAATCAACACAATTTACTTAGAATATATGTATGATTACTTTCCTTTAAAAAAAATCCTACTAAAGTGAATCTACAAAGTAATGATATAATAATCTAGGAAATGTATAAAGAAATCACCAAATATACACTTTAACAATTTAAACAAATTATTTAAAACATTTTCATTGTTGTTTCCATCCTGGAATTTCCCCTCATTTATCATTCACCATTCAATAGTAGTTCGAAGACTCCAGACCTTGAAAATAGATCAATAAGCATCGTAACATTTGTGCAGTCTCTGCATACATTTGTAACACAGATTTCATGGAACTTTGCCGGGAAGGCATTCGTTGTACTGTTTGGCGGGTATTATTTCCAAATTTTCGTTTAAATCAATTTACTGAAACTGGATGTAGTAGAGTGTGCGTTGTGATGAATATAACTACATATCTCGAAGTGTAATTCATTATAATATATAGTCACTTAACTGATACTTTGCTAACGGAAAATAGCGTTCAGAAATATATGTAACATGGACGTACATTAACAATAACATGTGTTAATAGCAGCGTTAGTATTGATTAAATAGCGAACCATACAATCAACATAGTATTTTCAGAACTTTACACTCCAAATTATATGAATAGAATACCATTATATATATTTTTTAAAAGTAAATTTTTTTAAAGTTAATGACGAGTCGTAAATTAAAAACTGGCTACCAATGTTGTCACATCACATGGAAATGGCTTAATAGGGGTATTTAAGATCAGAACACCCAATATGAATACCGTTTAAATAAACAAAATATTTTGAAGGAGTTCTAATTGAGTGAAACAAAGCGATTACGAGTGAATTTAACAATATAAAGTATATCGTAATGTTCCTTAAGAACACCCTGTTGTTTGTGGAAATATAGGTAGAGACAAAGATACACGGGGTATGAGTTTTGCCCAGCACCAGTTTTATTATAAAATAATATAAGTTCTTTAGATTAATAAAAAGAGTCTCCCGTACCAAAGTAATTATACAAACTGAAAAGTTATAATATAACTTTTCTGGCTTCTTCTTCTTGGGTGTAGGCCTCGTAGAAGAGAGAAGGACTTGTTATAGCACCAGTCCGCAGCAACTGAGTGCAGGAAGGAAGGTACCAGTCCTTCAGGAACTGAGTACCGGATTTTGTGTCAGTCCGCAGCAACTGAACACAGTTTCAATTAGGTAGCCCACTGTCCAACAGCAACAGAGTGAGCAGGATAAGAAACCCTCCAGTCCGACAGCAACTGAGACAGCGGTTTTAGGAAGCACACTAGTCCGACAGCCACTGAGTGTACAGGTCTTAAGGAGTGAACCAGTCCAAGGCAACTGAGTACTAGGAAAGAGGAGAGATGTGATCACCCAGGGAAGTGATGCTTTATATTGGTGTGTCGGTCTTTTATACACCTAAATTTGCTGACTCTGTTGACTTTGTTGACTCCTCCTTCGTATCGATGGTAGCTCCATCGGTGGCTTCTTGATGAAACTCCATTTGTCGTCTGCGCTATTTACGTTTCCTCTTGATTGTTTGTATTGTAACACTCGTATCACACACGTAGTACACACTACTATCTTGTTTATATTTTGATTATGAGCGACACGTGCTGAGCACGTGGCGCGGCACTTGGAACGTTACAATATAGAAGAAAGAATACCTCTCGATACACACCATAGTGATCTATGATCATTCAATACTATATTTTAAAAGAAATTTCAAGAATACCTTATTAACATTTAAACATCTATATTTCTTAGAAATTTGCTGAACCAAATATGCTACTTTCTTTCTCGATTGAGCACGAAATATGTGCCTATTTTATGACTGAAGTGTGCTAACCCTAAACTAAGACGTAACTTTAGCATATAAACTTTCAGAGTGTGTTTAATATACAGACCCAAATGACGTATCTTATAAGAACAAGTTATTGTGTTCATTTATAAAAACTTACTGTACCGAGATTAATAGTTTTGTGTGTGAATTAAAAGTGAACATGACGTTGTAAGTATACTGAATCTCAATCTTTTAAACCTTTTTTTTATTTCTTCGTATTTGAAGAAAAGTTGTTTCGATACTGCAATGGAAGTTTGGGTTCATATGTGGGAAGATAATTTGGTCTGATAAATGTTATACCTGTAAGGAATGAAACATTATCTATAGTCATAATTAGTTTATTATCTACGTATGGATGTAAATTCGTCAAATTTATGGAGAACAGGAATGAACTGGGGATTTTCGAAGTCCTGAGCGAACGTTGTTTTCGCCACCGTAGAAAATATCGTTCGTTTTAAAACGCATATAATGAAGGATACAAATTGGGCAGATTTTCAAGATTACTCAGTAATGATTTATATCTCAACCAATTAAACTATGACCCTGCTTAATTTCACAATTCCGGAGAAAGTACAACTATAATTATCTGTTTAGAGACAAAAAATATTCACACAGAATTACTTTGAGATTAAGATATAAATGTTAGAAGTATAGTAGGGTATAGAAATATTTTCAGCGTTTCTATTTGAAGTAACCATAGAATTAGTATTTTGAAAATATTCAAGACTCAAAGGTGGCGAAAACTATTGGAGGCTATCTTGAGTAACAGTTATTATCAAAGTAGACTAGAATGTAAACGTTAATACATGACATTTACTGTTTAGAGTACTAAGCAACAAGTCTTAATTAACTGCAATTAAGTGCATTTGGATTCAACGAACTGCACATTGTTTTATGATCAAGTTTATGAAATGAAAACTTTTATTTTATTAACAGAGTTCAATGATTCGATGTTAAATAGAAAGTGCAAGATGAGCAGAAACTTATGGTTCGTGCCAGAAAATAAAAGTTGAGAAAATAGTTCTAAAATGGAAGAATGAAGAAAAATTCTTAATTATGAATTTTAAGAAGTAGCTGCTAAAAGAAGTTTATTGTTTCGTTACTTGAAGTGAATAAATAATGCATATTATCGTGTAATTACAGGTAAACCTGAATACACTGAAATGTTGGGGAAATACTTAAAGGAGTAAAGTATACGAATTGAGTTAAAATATTATATATAAGTTTCCATGTCTTACTAGAGATCAGAATTGCTTCTGATAATTTCTTATGATTACTGCCCATGTATTTTCATAGTAGTTTAATTAAAGACAAAGTCTTAATCGGTATACTCAACTGTATATAGATGGTTCAGAAGCCAATCAGTGTAAATAAAAAAATGAAACTGAAAAAATAAGAGTTTCATTAGAATAACAATACAAAATTCAGGAAGGAAGGCATTGAGAGTGCTGCCATTTGGCAGATAATAATGTAATCATGGACTTACTTGTTTGTGCCTATGAAAGAACTTGTAATTCCCTATCGTTCACAACACGTAAGTCAATTTTCATTTCATTAGTTTTTACTTTCACTGATTGGCTTCTGAACCATCCATATATTGCGGTACAAATTTCTCGTTAAAATGCTCTACCAGCAATTTATGCTACCCTACAATATTCATTTATACCGTAAAATATATTAGATGGCTTGCAGATGTTTGAGCCTGAATTCGCATTGAAATAAATAAGAGTGTCTTTCATCATGTAGAAAATGACTATTTTTTTTCTGAAACTGTAAGCGGCATGAAATAGAACTTAGTAAATATATATATGTCTGATAATAGTAGCCGTAAATTCACTCGTCGTGGACAGAAGCATGCTAATTCGACCTTAGTACAGAATGCGCCAAGTAAGCAAGGTGTTAATGAAACACGTAACATACACGGTATTAAATGCGGCATCTGCTCAGAGTACTAATAACAAACCAGTTTCGGAAGGAAATGCCGAGTTGAAAAGTTTTCGAGACGACATGAATTATGTTATGCAGATACAGAAGGATACATTTAAGGCTATGTTATTTGCATGTAAAAGATAATTTCAAAGTCTATGCTAAAAATCATGCAGCTAGTTATAAAATATAATTATTAAATAGAAAAGTATTATATTTTCAAAAGGATGAAAGGAAAGTGTTACAACCAAAGGTTAGGTAGTCTAAGTGTAATTATGAGAAGGAGACTAATGTTTGCTTTTCATTGAGCAGTGATGATTCTTTATATGATAATCAGTATTGGAATTACTATGTCTTTGTAACTAACTTAGTAAAACAATTGAATTCTAAAGTAGAAAGACAACCTGCTCCTCATGATTATGCCTATTTGTAAATAGTCAGAAATGATGTAGCATCATATTCAAATCCATATATATGATAAATG
>JAGDQP010023100.1:508-29603 GCA_022664845.1 Lepisma saccharinum
AGGGTAATATTTAGATATCTCAGAACATACAACAGAGGTTACGATCATTCGTTGTACAAATATTTACATGCAACTACATCTCCTGTATCTCGGGAATATTACTGTTCCTCCGTCTTCAGCAGTTACATTTCCTGGTTATCTCTGGAAAATCTGTATCTCCCCTCCCTTCTGCGACTATAATCCGTTATGTAAATATAAAGCTAAACTTCCTGGTCTTCACCAGTTAGTGATCCGTGCCTAAGTGTTGGTTGATTTAATGCAAGTTAGTTTAAATCAACATTTAAATGAACTGTTTAAATTTCCAGAAAAACTTATTTTTGCCTTGCTGGAATAAGAATTTCGCAAGAAACATACTTAGGATAAAACTGCCAGGACATTTATTATATCGTCAACCAATAATTAGCAGAACAATGACTCCGTATTTACAAATTATTTGCTTGAAACTGATTTTGGTTGTTTGTTTATAAATAGGCAAAAAATCAATTAGTGAAACATTGACTAGTTGTTACAAAATAAAATCTGATTTTATACTTACAAAAATGAACAACATAATCAAATTAGTTGGATACTTTCTTCGTACAGAGGGGCAGCAAACAAGTGTAATGTAAGTCACCAGAAAGATCATACTGAAAGAAGAAAAATAAGAAATTAAATGCGCCAACATAGGAAACGAGTTTCTGAAAGCTACTTATGTCTAATTTTATACTGTGAGGTTTTCAACACTATGAGCATTACTTGCTACCTATTACAAACACTGCAATGTTTGTACAGTCATATTCATAAAAAAATGGCAGATGTAAAAAGTCCAAACAGCGATAATCAGGCACAAATTAACTAATATACATAGCAAATACAGCATACGGAACGCTCACTTCCAGCCTATACGAAACAATGCATATTGCTGACTTCGAAAGTTGGCCAATTTCTATGAATGCGAGTATACACTGTAGTATATTCAAAGTAAATAAACGAAAATTCTGGACGAACTTCATAACTGAAACTCATGCATTTGCAAACTACCTGACTGTTTAGTAAACTAAAATGTGTGTCTAGAGGGAACGTGAGGAATTGCAAACTCCAAGAGTGAATATAGCAACCAACCAACCTGTTTATGCTTCCGAGAGGCGGCTAAATGACGCATTGTCAGCACGTGTTGAAATTCTTTGAACGCTTAAAACCTCCGGAAGTAACTGTAAACTTGTTACTCCACGTGGAGCTGATAAATAAGTGAATTCAAGAACGATTAACCGTCACTTGGAATTCTATTCCACTGATTCATTGATACGCAAAAATCAAAAGAACCTCCAACCCTGAACAGTTCCAGCAGAAAATATGCTCGTAAATCCCGCGATGTACACGCATTTGTGCAAGAAAGTGGTGACAAATCTTACCTCCTGTGCTTTCTGGTACGAATGAAAACTCAGAATGAGATTTCAATTTTGACTTCCAAGTTCTAACAGTGATTTCCAGCACTGGTAGGAGCTGTCGAGCAACTTCAATTCTTTTTAGTTTTAGCTTTATATTAAATAAAAGTCGTAGAGATAAAAAACGAAATAAAGTATAGCACAACATGGTTCGAAATTTTAACTGATGAAATCAAGTTGGGATCAAACTAATCCAAATCGCTAAACCACTGATTTGAAAATATTTTAATCAGTAATACCGTTATAGTTTTCGATCTTCGTATTCTCAATATCTAAAAATTTACAGACCATTATCGTTCTCAGACAATTAACAACATTATTTTACTCAAAGAAAAATTGGTACAGAAAATTATATAATTATCTAAACTGGCAAACAGTTTCTAAAAATCAAGAAAAGTTGCATTACGTGAATAGGTCATGATGTAACGTTATTATTTATATTGAAAAAAATTATCCATAACCACTTCCTTCGTATACTTCCTAGCTTCCGGATTTGCGTTAAATCTATTTCACATGACAAAAAAGCGCTAACTCAAAACTTACCTGCTTGTTTTTCAGCATCCTCCGTATTGTACATCGGTAGGAATAGAAAAATCTCCTGGCGTGGAACCAACGTTGCCAGGTTACTACCGCGATTGACTGCTGCTTGTATTTCTGCACATATCTTTGAGAAATGAAACTAATTGTTTACTACTGTCCAAATTCATTTTCTGTTTATTCTTGTTAGAATAAAGTAACTTCCAAAATATATGATACAGACGTTACCTTGCAGTCTTCTAAGTATATAGAACTATTGTCTTGGTCCTAATACATTCTCGAACACGTCCTAGTGTTCTTCGTCAAGGGCTCACCAACATAAAAAAAATTGTATGTAGAAAGTGAATGTGTAGTAAGAAAGCGATAAAAAAAAGGTACGAATGTACAGTACGAAGAAAAGCTTATCGCTTTATTATTACACTCGCACTTTCTACATACATGTTTTATTAAATGTTAGTGCATCCCTGATGAAGAGTACTAAGATGTGTTCGAAAATATATTACGGCAAAAACAAAAGTTCTATATACTAAGACGACTGCTAGGTAACGTAGGCATCATACATTTTATGTAACTCTATTTCGTGTGCAAAGATTAAGTTAGTTAAGTAACTCCATTATTATTTTTTTTTTTTTTTAGTTTGTGCCCACACGAATAATGTGTACCGACTGGCATATGACCAGTTCCTACAAGATGTTTAGAAGGACCAAAATATCTCTTTCCGTTTATGGCGTCGCTACTATTTTCTTTAATACCGGTGGATTCAGTTTGTTTACCCTAATATACATATTTGTAAAGGTATCTCCAGTATCATGCGTGAGGTAGCGCTCTACATGTTCTCGACCTAAGGTCGGAAGTGAGGTGGGGTAGTCAGTTCCCTTTACCTCCTAAAGTGTCCAGGAGTACCAAGGACACACTGGTATTCAATTTGATAGGAAACTGAATGCAGCTCATTGCCAGGTATAGGAGCACTAAAAAAAATGTCTCCAGCGTCCTGCATGGGATTTGAACCAGGGTGCCCGATTCATAGTCACACGCGCTACCGCCTGAGTCACAGTGACTCCTATTATACGTATCTGTTCACAATTTACCTAAAAAATGCAAAGCCTCATCGGAATAGTATCCGTTACATGATTTGTCAATGGTTTCTGGGGAGACCAGTGATCATTTTACGTTATTTTTCAAGTAAATTGTCGATAATTGTTATGCAAGTGGTGTGAATGAATGTAAGCTAGACCTCTTCAACGGATTTTCACCCTTGAATAATAATTATTGTGTTAATAAATTTGTCTGATGATTTGCGATATTGGCTTTCAAGTATATATTTAAAGCCAATTTCGAAATTCTTATCACTTTCACTGCCAAGATCAGTTTTTATGCTGCAAATCACAAAGCTCCCAAGTATTTACTAACTATACGAACAATGAGGTTAAGGATAATTTGTAAACCTTAAGTTTTTGAATACTGCCGTTATTGGAGTCGGAAGACTCAATTTGTGTAAGTAAATAATGTACTTATTTCTTCTTATCCTCGATGAGAATTTCAAAAAGAAGTAAGTACAATATTTATTTATGAAGTTCTTGATTTTACTGTAGTTTTAGTATTATATAATGAGTTCGTTTTAAGATTTGAAATAAAATAGTCCGAACTGCTAAGTTTATATACATGGATAACTGAACTGAAATAGTGGTAGAATCAACTATTTGAGTCATAAGATATTCATATTCATACTTACTAGGCAGATATGTAAAATTCTATGCGTTGTTGAACAAATCTTTTCACGTCCTTCCTGGAATAAAAGGAAAAATAATGGTGAATTAAACAAGAATATTTAGCGACATTACAAAAGAAATTTCAACAACACTGTTCCTTGAATAAAACTACTTACACAGTTGTCCCTGGTCCTCCCCCTCCTGTCCTAAATGATCCTACACGAAAGCTATGTTACTGTCTCCTCGGTTTTTGGTTAAAAAATATGTTTTAAGATGGTTTGGGAAATCTTTGGAGGACGTCACAGGAAAGTTATACGAAGAACAGCATGAGAATATTTGAAAGTACGCTCAAATCAGATTGTATATATAAGCATTAAAATAGGTTAGAACTTACGAAAGAAAATATGGAACCCATTACATTAAACTGATCTCTTAAGATAGCAAAGATTCTATGCACGCAATGTCTTCCAACTCTGAAGAGAGAGTATCTCCAGTCTAATCGTTAGTTATCCTCTTAAAAATATTTGGAATTTAGCGAAATGAGCGGTTATTTGGTGTTCTTCTTGGCATTCATTCATTGTGGCGTACCCACATTTGGAAGAATATTTTTTATTTTATTTTTAGAAGTTAGCACGGATATAGCAAACGCCATTTTACACCGTTCTTGTAACAATGTGATATAACAATAATAATAAAACAATTATACAGTAAGAAATGAAATCAGTTTTTTTTTCTTTTTCTTCATTCCAGATTCTTATATCAATCCTTTAGAAATTTACTTTTACTGAGACAAAAATCTGGTGGCAACTGAAGAGTATTGTAAAAATGTGAAAATCTGTATACAAGAAATCGCTGAACCAAACTCAATTTCGGTTTTAAGAGGTAGGACATTCTGTCTGGGTATTCTTAAGTTAAAAACCGGAAGAAGGTCGTTGGTCCTCGTTGTGCCCTGCATTATTTTATAAAGAAATTTTAAGTCATTTGGTTTTCTTCGTGTGTCTAGGTTTTTCAGGTCAAGAGAATTCAAAATGTTTACGTTTGATTTATATTGGAGGTTGGGCATCCTGTGTTGTACAATGCGGACAAAAAAAAATTCGGACTTTGTACAATTTAGATACGTTGGTTTCACAAGCCATAGACCTGATAGGTGAACAGTATACAATACTAGGAAGTGAGAAAATATGACCGAAGAACTCCGAAATCTTTAATACCAACCAGTACAGCATATGACACTTGGCAGCGTAGGAGCCCGCGGTGGTTCAGTTATAGAGTGCTCACTTCTGGTGCGTGGGTTTCCTCTCACTTTCTTCATTCCACCAATTCATCATCCACTGGGCTTGAACCAAAGTTGCCTAAAAGGCCTTACATAAAATTAAAATTCAACTTGGCAGCGTGGTCATTTGAGAAGAAGAAGAACTAACAGTTTATGTGGTGTAAAACAGAGGGTTAGTAATACTATTAAAGTGCTGCTGCAAGAGGCACGTAACTCCAAAAAAGAGAAAGAGAAAGAGAGAGAGAGAGAGAGAACTTCAGTAAACATGGGTCACGAAACGCTACGAAGTTGAGAAAATTCACCCTTAATCTTGAAACATTTGGAGTCGAGGTTATCGGAAAACTAAAAGGCATTACTTTAGCAGACGGCTCTACCAAATTGTTGTCGCCAATTCCGATGTTAGTTCCGGTTATGATAGGTTAGGATAGCCATAATTGTATGTAATTGAGGATCGAATGTTTCGAAAACGAATAGGTTCTCGACCCATCTTTACCAAGGTTCATTTTCTTTCTTTCATACGAACTTTATACCTTGAAAGTCAGCTGCTTTTTATTTAAACACCCTGTATATATGAATTTCTGGTACAAAAATGAGGTCGATTTGCTTGATACGGAAGACAATACATGCGATTGCAACATACATAATTCTTCATGCTATACATTTCTGTTTCCTCCCCTCTCCTGTTTCTGTAATGTGGAGTTATCCCCGTCTTGCACCAAACTCTTCATTGCGATATAACCAGCGTCTCAACCAGTCTCTTTCCATTTTCTCTCACCTACTATATCCAGTAAATCCACACTATGTAATTTCTATACCCAGTTCATTACCCCTCTCCTCCTTTGGTATTTCGAAGGATTCCTAACTTTCCTTCACTTAGTACACGTTTTTACTCCGTACTCTGTACTCCTCTGTTGTCAGTCTACCAACCGTTTCAGTGTTATAGATCCCTGGGTTAAAACCTTGTGCATCTTCGAACCAAATACATACATCAGACAAAATATGAAATCAATCAAATATTCTCTTAAATCTGTTCATTAGTCCACATAAAAGTATTTCTTTTTATCCGCGAAACCTTATTTCGCCATTTTCTTTACTTCATTAAGCTCAGATCTGAGAGACCTCATTTCAATGGAAAATATTGCCGAATCATTTTTTAAAACTCTTACGAATTATTAGTAATACACAGAACTGACTCGTAATTACTTACTGAAAAAGGAACAGTGCTATGAAGCCAACTGTGATGAGAAGCTGTGACAAGAGGATCAAGTAGACCTTTCTCACAAAGGCAGCTCGAATTTTCTTATCACTAAATGATGAGCCAAAGATGTCCTGGCAATCTTTATCTGTGTCTGCCTGACTATCATTGGAGTTCACAGAATACGTCATTGGAGGATAGACACCAGTCACGTCTCGAACAGGAGGCATCTGGAAAGAAAATACAAGTATTACATAAAATAAAAACAACGTCATTATCGGATCACAACCTTCCATGCATCCACAAACACATACACACTACCATTTTCACATTAAAGAACAGAAATACAAGAAGTTCGATCCTGCTGTCATAGAGAATCTATCACCGTAAACACGAGAATATTACTTCCGAGTTAAAAGTTGCGTTTGATTGAATCTAGAAATCTACACAGCAATTTTTGGCGATGCTGGAAAATACGTGGATAAGTTACATCTTAGTTGTCTTTTCTATTCCTACACCTTGTTCCTTGAGAATAGATTCTAAGCAAATTCCAAACCTAGTCCTAATCTTCTAATTTCATTACGAGAAAGGTAAACGATAGTTCGCAAACTAAGCGTTATTGTAGCACGTAAAAAACTTACTCCTGCAGGAGCTCCATATTCAAATCCTGGCGCACTTGGCTGTCTAATTCCAACCACTGGATGAGATGGGCTTAAATTGGCCACAGTGTCATACGGAGGTGGTGGTGTTGTAAATCCATAACGAGGACTCTGCCCCATTACTGGCTCCTCCTCTTGCTTGGTGTATGGTATCGACGACATCACGACCCTGGAAGAAAAGTATATATTACAGCCGTACATGTTTTAACTTTTTTTTTCTGAAACTCCAAAATTTCGAAAGAAAAAAGCTCATCTTTTGAAATAATTTTAGTATATGAATTGTTATTTACTTATTTTGGACAAAGTTTTAACTTTATGTGATTTATAGTAACAGTTTGTGCGGCTTAAGCCGGTGTCAGTTTACCATCCGTTTTACTGTTATCCTGCTTGCGCATCTTCGAAACAAATGACAAAATATGAAATCAACAATATTTATTCATGAAATACATCAACAATCAATGCAAAGAGCCTACATAGAATCGTTGAAATGTCTTTTTAGACAAATAACATTTTAATTACAAGGGTCTATAAAGCTGAAGCAGACAGAAAGTCATGGTACCTCGGAATAATGTGATGAACAGAGCTACGCAAATTTTACATATTTCGGTATTTACGGGACAATGTCTCGAGGTTTTCGGGTGTACACATGCAACATAAAAAATGAATATATTTTGTGTGCTTTCGTTAATCCCACCAGGAGAATGGAGGCTTCATTACAAGTCCGAAAGCTTGTCTCACAACTCGTTACTGCATAGTTACTGAATTTATTTATGGACTTTAGGAAGCTTAGATTTAGGCAGGGAGAGGATGTTGGAAGATTGTTGGCCAGGGCCTAGTAAGTAGGTACCATCCCGGCATTTGCCTGTTACAACCGAGGAAAATTTCAGAAAAAAAAAACTATCAGGATAGGCAGCTGGTGTGATCGTTCCCAGGACCTCCGATGGCGAAGTCAACGCTCTACCAACTGACCGCTAAACTTCTCGTCAACGCTAAGTTCAGGCCAACTCTCATTGGCCAAAATCAGACTTGGCCTCAACTTAGCATTTACTAGAAGTTTAGCAATCGATTGCAGAACTGACCCTAAGAGAGAGAAGCTAAGACGTAAACAGAAGTAAAGCGATAAAACAACTCGAAAATTTTCTTCTGATTTTTGTTTTACATACAAAAAGGATTTTGTTTTCTACACAAATTGCTACGTAATTTGCTTTCCTTTATATTTAATTAAATTTTACGACTGGGTACAAACTTCTGGCACTAATTGTACTATAAAATGTATTGTTAGGCGAAAGCTGGATTATTACTATTGGAACATTAAATTTAGGATAATACCAGTATTATTTGTACCATTCACATTAAAAAAAAAAATGGATTAAGTTATAACGATACATGACTATGTAGAGCTCTAAATTTGCGACGACCTTTACATCATGAAATGAAGAGTTAGCTCTGATTTTTGCGTTAGGTCAGCCCACTTTCAGTTCTAAATTTAATCTAAAAAATTGCGAATGTAAAATGTTTTGATTTCGGAATCCTCTGTGAAACTGTAATTTTAACTAATGCTTTAAGCGAATTTTGAGAACAATAATTTGTCACGAGTAGTGTTTAAGTAAGTCTGTAACCCAAGTTTATTTTTTTTTTTCTGTCGAAACAATTATCAACTTTAAAAAAGGATTATCTGGGTGGCCTAAGGTTTTACTTGAGAAATAACAACATGTTGCTATTTGAGAAAATGCTTTATCCTTAAATGCTTTATCCTTATAAATTAAATTTTGACAGTTACAAAGTACATTAACTACGTAGTATGTGAAATAACATGATTTGTGTTTCGACATTGCTAAAACTTTGTTGATATGTGATTCCTCTGTTCTTCTGATTTCTCAGTGTACCTTCATTAGCCTGCAGGGCTAACCGGGTTGAATTCCGTGTGGTAGCGAAAAGTCAGTGATGTGAATAGCTAACAGCGTTGCCTGATTAGCATGAACTTCTTATCTTCGATTCGCTACCTCCTTCCCATCCTGTTTAATACACTACAACTATCTAGGTTACACGATTTGACAATGTAAACACAGAGGGCGAACAGGATTTTAAACCCTTACCAAATACGATTGGTCAGGTTCCCCTTTTCAGCCGTGTAAGGAAACAATTACAATAACGGCTATAGATGAAGAAATGCTCTCAGAGTATCGAAGTGCCTTTACTTCTATGTACAAGGGTGTACGCATGTTCCAGCAATCTTATACATCAAATATAATAAAGCAAGGTTCAACTTCAGATACATGCCCAGATCGTTCAAAACAGCAAAAGTTAAGGATATATTAGCTGGACTTAAAATCACATTTTTAAACTGTATTGAATGTGCTCCAATGATTTATTTCGCTCTTAATCGAATCTGTTTGACTCCTCAGCCCCTGTGACTAACTAATCTGATCATACGTAAATAATATTCGAATGTGAAATCAATCTTTTAAAACTCAAGTATAAGGAAGCCTTGCCAACAATGTAAATTATCAAATGCGTCTGAAATATTTCCAAACAACTAAGTGCAAAAGGGATTATTGGCCTTGGGTGGATTTCGGCCCTTGCCCGGTCAGGCCAAAAGTTTGATTCAAGCGAGCTTTAATTAATCGGAAACAGCAATAATAAAATACTGTTCCAAGTAGTCGACCAGGCCAAAAATTAAACCGAAATCCACCCTTGAGTATGGCACTACAATATGCACACAAAAAAAGTACCGTTGTGATCACTGATGCCAAAAATAATCACTTGAAAATAGCTCAGCAACAACCTACAAGTTGCTAAAACCCCATCTTACCAATGTTATAATTAGGAACCCAACCTCCATGGGCCAGGCGATAACGTCGCAGAATATAGATCTGCAATGCGTGGGCACACGGTTTGAGCCCGCGGACGATCATCCAGACTAACCCGAAGGTCACAATGGATCTGTTTGGGGTGAAAACGGGAGAACAAACAAAACAATGTAAATCAGTGTATGGGGTCAGATTATCACCATGTAGATAACTGGTCCACCTATATAAGAACACGAGAGATATTTTTAAAACTCGAGCCAACCTTTCAGCGAGTACTCTAGCCTACTGGTACATCTATTACAATATATTTTTCTCTTAATTTTATCATTCACACACGCTTTTTCTCTTTTTTGTTCTCTCGATACATTAAGATTACATTCGATTTATAAAGGAGTAACAGTCTTTTGTTAGTTACGTGGTTCATATAGAACTTGTAAACGTTTGAAATATTCACAGCTTGTTAGTTTATGTACAATTATTTATTTATTTTTATCCTAAATTTATGTCTGTATCTTTAATATCACTTACGTGTGTTTCCAAATACAGTTTCGCCTTATTCCAACATGCTATTATGATCATCTTAGCAGCTGTTTCTTATCTATGAAAGGTTTAATGTGAATGGTTCCTGGAGTCACATGACATTTCATTCAATCGGTATTGTGCCTGCTAATTGGTTGTCAGTGTTTTGTGAAAGAAATGTTTTTTGTTTTTTTTAATTCTGCTGCAGTCCGTTTGACGTTTCTAGTTGTGATGTACGAATTAGTAAATTTGAGTGGTGAGTGTAACGATTTTTATATATTTAAGAAGTTACTGTGAATTATAATCAGCTTCTGATGTGTTCATTAGGGGGGACGTATTTAAATACCCCCATAAATTTTAAGATAGTAAATTTGTACTGATATAACTGTAATTGTTGTTTTCTGTTGCTGGTGTATTTGTATGGCAAGGGTGAAATTTTGAATAATTAATAGTTTTCGAGATGATTATTTTCGTCGTATTTCACGTTACGGAACTACATTACCAGACGGCCCTCTAATATATTACTAGTTTTTCCCCATATTTGCGCGTATTTTCATGTAGTTGGCCTACACTGAGTTACTTTAGGTTAGGTAAGGTATAATACGGAACTAGAGTTGCGAAAAAAACCCTGCCACGTCGGTTAGCCTCTAACAGCCACTCAGAAACTAGTTACCAAAAAGAACACCTTAACATCCACATGAATACTCTATTCCACCTGTAAATTTTCGATTTTTGAGGACCATCTGCTAAAGAGAACCCCTAGGTTACTAGTCCACCATCCAGAGGGCAAGTTTCGAGTGAACTGACTCTCAACGATCGGGCTTTTTTTTATTATGTTGAAACTCAGTTACCTCAAAACTTGCTCTCCTGGTGGTAGACCAGTTATCTACACCCTTGACGGTCTCTCCCCCATACTCTCGGCTCCCGGTAAATGATCAATGTAGAGGAATCCTGTAACGCAAAAACTTTAGGGTTTTAATTCAGTTTGAGAAAATTGGTATTTTGCAAGCATTTTATTACGTATCATGGCTATACGCACGCAAAGGTTTCCAGTGCTCTTTCACAGAAATAGCTCAACATTATTCCTATATACAGTTTTCTTCGAATCTAAGGCGCATATTTTTGTCAGATTTTAGATTTCCAATATTAATGTGCGCCTTAGATTCGATGTATATTTTTCTTAACTTTCCTTAAAATTATCGGTAGCTGCATTACAACAATCAACATTTAGTTTTCCTGATAAGAAAATGGTCAGCAGAAATTTCCTCTAAGTGTGCTGTTTTTGGTCAACAACTATTGTTAACAGTTTCATATAATCGGAAAAGTGCGGGAGAGAATTTGTATTTGCGAAAGTACAGAATCCAATCAAAACAGCTCGAAAACCCTAAATTATCTTGAAACGAACGCAAAATGATTGTTTTCATTTCAACATTTACCATACACAAGATTATTCGTGAAAAAGCTAACTAAATGATCTTGTCAAATACGTCCGCCATTTGTACGAATACCTAACAGAATTAAACAATTATATTCTCGCAAGCTGATGAAAAACAGTTAAAAAAATGTTTTTTGTATGCGCAAGTTTATGCATACATATATGTTTATATTAAACTTTGAATATTATATTACTAGTTAATACTTTTCAACTCCTTCCTTGTTTGTAACAAGGAAAACGCAGCACAATATTGAAACAATATTTTGAAGTAACAAAACAATCATACGCCCAATAAAACGAATTAACAAAACAATATTTCAACATCAATTACAACTTACTTTCTACACTTGTATATTCACAAAATGTTCGTACGAATTTCCTCGATGTCACTTTACAAGGAAAAAATCTGCCAATCCTGCCATAAATTTGCCAAAGGCGAGATAACACTCAGCTGTTTACTTTACTGAACTCTAGTTTTAGTTTTTATGTAGCTACTTCGCGCGAGCATGCCGCTAGTGTATAGAATCATGAAGTGACGTTGGCACAGAGAGTGAGTTGTGTTAAAGGTGAAGCCGGCTTTCCTTCTAAGCGCTCGCCGTGTGTTTTGCAAGCGATTTCTTTGAGTAGATAGAAACTCTTGTTTCAAGTAGAACCAGAGGATTAACTTCATTTTATGCACCCCCCTGCGTGAAAATATTCAAGACCGGAGGAAGACTGGGCCCATTGAGAGGATAGGGTGAAGGGGACCCCGGCATTGGGGGATTTTGCGCCATAGTAGCTACGCCTCTGAATACACTCGTACTTAAGCATGCATTTTTTTGATGGATGATGATAAAAGACTCATCAAACCTAATCTACGAGGACATGCTGAAATGTAATGCCTCCTACTTTTTTCTCTGAAACATATATGTATTATGGAATACCTTTTCATTGTATTCACGACACCTTTCTCTTTCTATGTTGCAAGTTTAAAAGTATTTACTACTGGAAGTCCCAGAGCTTTAGCAATAAACATGACAACATATAACAAGACTATGTCGCTGAGGCTGAAGCAGCGGGCTGTGACACCTTTTAACAGCACAAGGGGTGTCCCCCATTGACATTTCATCGGAGAATGAAGGGTGTTTATGGGAATAACTATGTGACTAGTGGATGACTATACGATAAGTCGTTGAGTTTGTTCGTGCTTGAACAGAACCCTCCACATTTTGTGTGACAAACATTAAAGTGGAAGGCCAAACACTGCAACTAATGGACCACATCGTAACCGTCTTGATAAAATCCTGATTAGGAAGAACCGTCACACAACAAGGAAACATTTGTTACGAAGAGTGGCGTATCACAGGAACGAGTGCAGGCGATAATCGCAGATCTGGGATAATGGAAACGTTATGCATTTGGGTGACTCCTGAAGTCCTGATATGAAAAATGACATAATGGACATTTGCAAACAATTGCTTCAGCGCCATGAACGATGATTTCGTGAAGAACATTCTCACAGCTAATGAAAGTTGGGTAAACCATTTCGACGCAGAGAACAAGAGAAGCTCAATGGAGTATCGGCTTTACAAAAAAAAAAAAAAAGCTACAGCATCGGTAGACAACCTCATGCCGACAGTCTTCTGGGACTTTCATGGCGTAGTGCACATGGAATTCATGTCTAAGGAAACATCCATCAACTCTGATCAGTACTCTAACACTCTCCCAAAACTGAAAGCACGTATTCGACGAGTTCATTCACAACTAGAGCCTCTTATTCTACGTGACAGTGCTCGCCCTGAGGCGTGCTCACTTCACCGAACTGGCAGTTGACCGAAGATTCAGTTGACCGAAAATGGCGTTTTTCATTCGATAAAGCGCCTGCCTGCATTTCACCGAAGCGTCAGTTCACCGAAGCGGCACTTGACCGAAAAGGAAATAGCTTGTCCCGGCAGTTGACCTACCAGGCACTTGACCGAATATTAATTCACTAGTACGGCACTGAGTGCCTGTTTGATCAAGTGCCTTTTCGGTGAACTGCTGCTCACTTCGCCGAAAAGGCACTTCACCGAACTGGCAGTTGACCGAAGATTCAGTTGACCGAAAATGGCGTTTTTCATTCGATAAAGACTTTTTTCGGTCAAGTGCCTGTTTGATCAAGTGCCTTTTCGGTGAACTGCTGGCACCCCGCTCGCCCTCACACTACTGCAAAGGCAACAGCAAAGATTGAGCACCTTGGTTTCACTGTCTTACCTCATCCTGCATACAACCCATACCTGACCCCATTCGCTTTCTATCTTTTTACGAAACTTAAAGAATAAGTGACCTGAGAGACCTTCATTTTGTATCGAACGATGCAGTGAAGCAGGATGTTCGACTGTTGTTCCGTCATCAGGATGAACAATTTTAAGCTGGCGGCAAGAGAAACTGCTCACACGTTGAGAGAATTGTGTTGACCACCATGGCAATTATGTGGGAAAATATTTATTGAGAGTTGAACATTAAAATACTAGTAATGCACCTGCGTTTGTTTCATGCCCACAACTTCAACTGTTTTCCCGAAGCATTCCGTTCTCGCATTTCTGTGAATTGCTTAATATGTTTATGCAAAATAAGAACATATTTATAAAAGTATAAACAAAAAAGTTAAGTTCTTTGAAAAAGACAACAAAAAGAACGACACCTACTCGGCTATCGATCCCTACAATGCTTGCCAATGATCTGGCGCCTGGTCCTCTACAGTTTAGGCTGGGCTAGCAAGAAAATTGTTGCGTCTAAAATCTTACTTAAATCAGCCAAAAAGACAAAAATGCGAAATCACCGTTACAAGATAATGTTAACGCTGTAGGTCACTCCCGCCATATTGGTACGCACCTTCCATTGATTTACACGGGAATTGTTTTACTCATTTTATGCCTCTCGGATGTAGAATATTTAAGGTCTGCTTTCACAAAATTTGTCTTGGTGGTTATTTTGACTCTTGTATAGTTTTGGTTTGTGAAGTTTCTCCAAATATATAACTATAATGTATTATTAATAGTTTGCTATATAAATCACAATATGTTAACGGGAAATTATACTGTTCCTGTATAAATTATTGCATTTCTATAAAGTAGCATGAGTAAAAGAGAACAGAAGTTAAAACTATACTCCTGAAAAGTATAAGACGAGTAAAACAATTCCCATGTTAATCAACGGAAAGTGCATACCAAGATGGCCGGGGGGCGGGGGGTCTATTGTCCAGTAACGTAGAATTTAGATGTCGATGGGAAAAAAAAAAAATACAATTCCTAGAGGAATAAAAACTAATCATCAGAATCAATCAAGTGCGCGGGTATTTTCTGTTCCTTGGTTGCGTTGTAACTTTCGGTAGTAAGGAGGGAGAAGATAAATGGGAAAAACGACAACAAGCAGTTAATTGCGTGAGGAGTCAGTTGATGAAATAATAGCTTCATATAATTGAGTCCTGACCAAGGTAGGTAATATATGAAGATATTTATTTTCATCGATTCTCAGTCCGTGTGCACAGTTTGTTTTCTTGGACGTATTGTGGTTTCTTATGATTAAGGCCTGCCGTCGTCCGTGATGTATCATGGAAGTTGCTTCGCTGATGATCATTACTTTTGATCCTTGCATAAAATCGTAGAATATATAGGAGTTTGATTTCGGAAGTAATAAATAACTTTGTATTGGTAAGGTGAAATATGAAGTTCAGTAAATACAAGTTTACAGGAAATGTAAGTTGCATAGTTACATTTTCAACTAAATTTTTGAGGTGATTTCAACTAGACATAAAGAGAATATTAATTTAAAAATAGAAATACTCTATGGACAAAGAAATGGGCAGTCTAGTTGCCCGACGGGAAATATGACCCATGTTATCTGATTCAATGTTACTAATTCTCTATATTAGCTACTTCCGTTATACGGCAATGAATGTACTTCAAATGTTGCTTATTTCAATTAGAATATGAATTGTGACAAAATCAACGGGTGATGTAAGTGCAGGAGCATCCGCATTTGTACGTCGTACCCTTATATTAACATCATCCTTTTATTTTAGATGTGTTGTGAGCAATGAAAAAATATAAAACATTTGAAGCACTTTCAACGCCGTTGTAACTATATCATTACTGTTACACGACGTTGACTGGCGAATGTGATGTAAAATCAAGGGGTTGTGCGAGTGCTAGGACATAATAAACAACGGTGCAGAATATCTCTGATCCGGCGAGCCAGGCTCGGGGGACATTTGAGCCAACAAAAAATATTTAAGGTGCCAATTAATTTCCCGGAAGCTAAAAAAGCTTAGATAGGCTAACACAACAACAACGGCGATGCATAAGCGGTTTACAGAATTTCTTCGTCATTGGCTAAGTCAAATAATAGACTAAAGCGTATTATCAGATGTTACAAAGACAGCTGATAGCACAGCGCAGGCCAGGATACGACACATCACAGGTGGCTGTACGATAAACTGCGTATCTAAAAAAATAATTAAACCTGACATATCTAACCTAACCTGACTCGTTGTAGCTAAACTTATAAACAGTAAAAGAATGGAAAAGCTAAAAAATGCCAGATCAGTGTGACACCATTAGTATTCCTCCGCGTGCCACTATATCCGTCTCCGATTCAACTGGAGTACCTATTTTATGAATTAATTAA
Organism: Lepisma saccharinum; assembly: GCA_022664845.1. NCBI lineage: Eukaryota > Metazoa > Arthropoda > Insecta > Zygentoma > Lepismatidae > Lepisma > Lepisma saccharinum. The sequence continues at coordinate 16,717 of JAGDQP010023100.1, forward strand.
GGTCGTGTGGTTGTACTATTTTTTTGTACACTTTCGTTTCGGTTTTTGAGTATGGAGGTCTCTGTGATAAATAGTTTTTGAAAACGAGTGGTGTAGAGCGTGTAATATTGATCGATAGGGTGGTTGACGTTTGGAGTAGATAAAGTAAACCCTAACCCTATTTCCCGCTCTAAATTACCTCCTCCTACTGCAAAAGTTCCCTCTTCTTCGCCGTCTTGTCTGCTTTATGGTACATCAATTCGAGACGTCACTACTTGCATCTTTACAGTATTCACGAACTCTATATCCGTTTATCCGCATCATTTCTTCTGTAAGTTTTCTTTTAGTTCACCCCTCTTCGGATCTTAAACCGTGTTCGTTTTGTCGACGGGATGCAGGGGATTTTCCTGGTGCGTGAGGATTACATTCCCGGTTGTTGATTCCGAATGTCACCCCAACCAGGGATAAAATCTTTACATTTCTACCCAAACAGGTAGTATCATGAGGTTTATGGTAGTATGTTGAAATTTAACAGCAACCACTAGTTTTAATATCCCCTTCGTAATTTATAACAAATCTATCACTGCATGGCATTGCCGTACCATCAAACAATTTAATGGAATTTTCACTGAAATACATAATTACATTAACAGTAATGATTGTAACACATGGTAGATCATTCGATAGTGTGTTTGGCTTGTAATTAGGAGGTCCCGGGATCAAGCGCCGGTGCCACATGTGATCTCAATGACAAGTAATATTCTGTATGTAACTATCACAAACGTTAGGGCTCCTTTCCTTGGAGTTGTGTGCTTGCGATTCGAGTGAGTAGCCAAGCCATTTTAGTAGCTTATTTATCCTACTTTTTTTTTTTTTTTGTTAAATTTATTTGTATTGCGCATTGTTCACTATCATTCTTAGCCAAACCTTAAATAAATTACGGAATAAAAACATATACGTGATGATTATTTATTTGCCTTATGGCCAGCGGGTAAATTTTAATGTAAAGATATATGTCGGAAATTTTTAGGTCATAATTGGATCGGGGGAGATTTCAGGGGTCCAAACATTTTCTGCAACGGCGTATGTGTCCTTGCACTCCCAGCACCCCTTGATTTTACTTTAGACACTATAGTACACGCATCCTAAATTAGGAAAGTAAACATTTGAAGTTAATTCAGCGCCGTAAACCAAAAGTATCTCGTAAAGATTCATGATATACACAAATGGGCCATGCAGTGTCAGGCGTTACGCAGTATTGCCTATTCGACATAAAATTGTTTTTAACAAATCTGTCCCTACTTAACATCTTGCAAAGTTTGCAGCGTTGCGTAACATGAGAAGTAGAGTGTAATTTTTTTTTCTGAATACATAAAACCAGACGTAATTTGAAATAAGAAAAAGAACTTCGTCCACTGCTTATTTAACTTATCAATTGAAACAACGAGGATCAAATCCGGGACAGGAAGGCAGAACGCTAGCTTCAACAAATATATTGATAGCCATTAACTATGGAATAAGTTCCGCACATTAGGTGTGTGTTTCCTCGTGGAGAGATGGTTTATTTCATAGCTCATTGAAGGGTTGAAGTGGCGTCCCTTCAGGAAATAGCCCTGTCGCACACTGGCGACTTGGGGGAGGAGTCAAAGTTACTTTCCGTCTCTTGTGAAGCACCGCACACTCGGTCGTTCTATTTTGAACAGGGGTGACAGTTGTTTTCTTTGCGACATATGAGAAACTGAGCAAGAAAGAAAGAATCATCCATATAAAATTTATTATTTATCTTTCAGTCTGCTAACTCATTTAAAACTTGTTTTGTACTAAAAGACTGATTTACAATAAAGTCTATCAATTCCGAGTGGCTAACATCTTTTTTCTCTTTGTGTTCATTCCATTCTTTAATTGATCTTGCTCATTTTACGACAGAGTAGAGGAGAATCTTTTGTTTCAGGTCTATTAATATCTACCTCTCTCTCTCTCTCTCTTTGGGTGGGTGGGGTGTATAATGTCTGGAGGCATGCATCTATCAACATTTTTGTCTTGGATCGTTTCACGCACCCACAGTAAAAGCAATTCTGATAATTATTTTGAATGATGAATTATTTTTACTTAAACCATATTAGAGATGAAGTTCCGAGAAATGACATGTGGTCGTTTCTCGGAAATCACAATAATATTGGAAGAAGAAATCCAATATGCCTTCAGTTATAGCCTGAAAGAGCAGGTGCTGCGGTTCCGTGGTTGGTGGTGCGTCGACTTTTTATTCCTTATTAAAACTTCTTTCAATTATGATTAGTTTTTCTTTGTTTATTTCCGCTTCTATAAACATCTAGCGACAACTACTCGTAACAATCGAAAAAGTGTTAAGAAAATCCATAGTTTATCTTTATTTCGTTATATACGCACTGTAGTTGATCAGGATTGCACCATGTGAAGGAATACTAATTGTGACGTATCCTGTTATGAATGACACGCATTTTGCCACAAACCACGGATAGTATCTTGAGCGAGAGAAGAGGGGTTAGGTTAAGTCAGGTTCGGTATTTTTTTTTTTAATTATACGCGATGCACATCATTCTCAACCATCCTTCGCCCTAATCCGGAAGAATTCAGCTTCCACAACTTCATAGCGATGGTTATCGCTAACAAATACACTTACTTCTCGGTTTCACTTCTTTTCATGCTTATCTTGTGTTTTCAAGTCGCACAAATATCTCATTCCTCCTGTAAATTTTGCAAAAAGGCAGCACCACATTCGGAACCGCACCCGAAAAGACAAACGTAGCAAGGAGCCAAATTTCAGTTGATTCGAATACCAGGTGCGGAAACATAAGGATTGATCCGGAATGATTTGTAGTAGAAGTGGAGTGCTTGTGGAAAATAAGTAGCATTGATTTAATCAATCTCTGGGTACAACCGAATTCGGCCACTTTGTACGTGACATGTTGAAAACAACAATAATAAGGGTAATGAATTTGGAAGGAATTTGCGTTGGCCTTATTCAAGATACCCTGCCACAATTTGGTTACTGTGACTGAGAAAACCTCAGGATGGCCAGCACCGGGAATGAAACCAAGATCTACCCGATTAAAAGGCAATCGCATCGTGGTGCATAACATTTCTATAATACAAATAATCTTTCCTGTGTCAACACTGGTAGCAGAATGAATAAAAAAAAACTGTGATTAAAATTCGAGCGACCAAGTCGCCTTCAAGAAAATGTATTGAAATTTCGTCGCGCGACAAAGGCAGGGCTTAGTTTCTTTTCCTTAAACAGTTACTCGATTAAAAGAAAAGACAATAGTATTGTATTTCCTTAATAATAATGTGTGAGTAGATTGTAAAGGGAAAAAAAAAAATTAGTTATCAATAATTTTCAACACATATTTAGGTATTTGTTTTAATTATTATTTTTCTTCTGTTTTAGGTGGATGGGCCAAAAATGACGTCTCATAAGGATACTGTTAGTAAATACAAGGGAATGCTGCGAAACTTTCGTAGGAAAGTGTCGGCAATAATAGAACCTACGGGCCGTGTGCCAGTTCGTTTGTTAGGAAATGTCGAGAAAATTAAAGTAAATTTTAGTTTACCCATCGTAGAGACATCACAAAAAATGGCGGATACAAAATACGTCAAAGGAATATATAGTATTAGTGCGACTTTCGTATTATGTTGCCTTGGTGATGGGAAAAAATTGCCTCTTTTGGTAGTGGCAGATTCAGCGACACCTTTCGACAAATTTTTCGATGAAGATGGAGTGTTTTTGGCGTTTACTACGAGGGGAAAAATCAGTGAGGAAGTATTAGCCGAATGGCTTAAAACAATCTGGAGCAAGAGATATAAAGTGTATTTTGAACCTCAGAGTGCCATATTGTTAGGTTCTGTGTGGCATGATATGCCCTCCTTGTCTGAACAATTATTTAAGGCTACTTCGACTGAAGTAGTAATTGTTCCTCATGAAATCTGTCACTTGGTTCAGCCTTTTAATCAAGGCGTGCTGGAGCGTTTCAAATTGAATTTTGAACGCTTATACGAGGATTGGTGTGCGAATTTTATGTGCGAGACCCGAGGGAAGGTGACGATACGGATGATGTGCCAGTGGGCGAAAAGTGCTTGGAATGGCGTAGGGAAGGAACAGATCGTGGAAAGCTTTGAGAATGTTGGAATTGTTAACAACCCGAGGAATAGTTGGATAAATATTTGCAAAGTTGAGAACGTGCGTGCAATTGATGTCTTCATAGACGAGAAGATCGGCTTTAAAGGATTTACTGAATCCGAAATGTTGGCTGCCAATAAAATAAACGATATGATTGAAGATGTTCTTTGGTAAGTGGAATGTTGGATCTAGTTTCTTAATATTAGTTTGAGGTGAAGTTCCGCGGAGCCGATCCAGCCACTGGAGCTTAACTTGTAAACAGAAAAAAAAAAAGAAAAGATTTTGTCAACTGTCAGATTTCAAAGATATATATAAAATATATATAAAATAACCTAAATAACCTAATAATATAATATAGTAAACAGTAAAAAAGAATGAACAGAAGGTAATTGGACCGGCTCTGCGAAATAATAACATTAGTTTGTATATGACTTGCAAATATATTACTTATTGGCGGATATCCGGATGACAGTCGATCCGTTATTAGTTTGAGGAGAAGCGGTTTATCGTCGGTTCGCATGGCGGATTATCATATAATCCAGATAACGTACTGTTAGATGAAGTGAAAAAAAAAATATGTAATTTTGGATGAGAAATTTAGGTATTGGAAAGTGATATGACGTTACAAGATCACACGAAAGCAAGACATAAGTATTTTTTGTTAGGTTTCCTTCACATAAAAATAACGATTTAAGGTTTAAACTTTTGAAATATATATATATATATTTAAAGAAAGGTATTTCATTAACTTTGTTATTGTACTGTATTCCTAGGATGAATCTATTTTTAAATTTGGAGGTAACTTTCACACTGGAATGTTTCGTCTGTTACATAGACTTTCTAGTCTCCTTGTTGGACACGCAGAAGAAATGTCAGTCTGTAGGTTAATAATACAGTAATATTCAGCCGTTTAACTTATTGACACACTTACGACTAGGGATCAGATCTGAGATGAGCTGGAACGCGCCAACCGTTCTCACAGGCTTTCTAGTGTTTTCCCTCAGTCCTACCTGGTAAAACTTGTTCTGGATGTAGAGTAGAAATTGTAGCGAGGTAGATTAAAATCATGGAAAAAGAAAGGAATTACATAATCCTCTACTCAGTTGTCTCTTGTTTGTCTTATAGGTTGTCAGCAGAAGAATTGTATGAAGATATTAAGACCCTTACGACGAATAAACTGAAAAATCAGGAAGGTTATCGAGGTACTGAGGATGAGCCCATTGTGATAAGTGAATCGAATAGTGAACCATCGATAGAAATAGAGGAAATCGATTTGGAGATGCCTTCTTCTTCTGGGACGATGTCTCGAGCGTCTGATAGAACCAGTTCAGTAGATAATAGCGATAGGTGAGGCAGTAGGTAAATTACATTTCTTGTTTATTTTATAATGGCCTAGTTGATAACATTATGTTTACATGAATGGAGAAGTAACGGGGTTGCACGTATATGTTTCTACGTTTACCGTAAGTTATATTCGAGTACGGAATAGGAGAATAAAAGAGCAATATGGCTGAGATTCATTACAAGAAATTTGGAGGGGGGAAATCAAGGAACAGAAATTAACAGTAGGTTAAGTTTATTGTTTCCTTGAAATGTTGGTCCTAAGACCAAAGCATGACCAATTTGCACATTATAATGGAGGAGAGAAAGGAAACGGCTCTGCTTTCAGGAAGTCAGAATCCAATATTCCTGACATCTCAAGTAAAACTGAGAGTCCTTAAAAGCAACTTGCTCTTTCCGTTTCCTGAAGAAAGAAAAGGAAAAACAGTAATATTCTCGAATAAATTTTTATGTCGTAGTTAAGGCAATGACAGATAAAAAGTGATAACATTCGAAACTCACTTTAAAATGTTGTACAGTCTGAACATGTTCTTACATCTTTGAGTATAAGTCCTCTGGCAGTTTTGTTTAGTGGTTCCTGCGGGACAGAGGAATCTACTCTGATATAAGCAAGATATTACGTGCTTCGATTGCTGCTAGAAGGGTTAATTTTGTTGGTTCATTCCAGTGCTGTGTAGGCCCTATGTCTTTCTGGCGGTAGAGTCTTTCATTATCCTTGTTAAGAATGCTAACATTCAGTCCTGAAATAATTGATAGACAGAGGCGTGGGAACTTATTGGTAAATATTTACTCCTCCCGTTAACTTACAGTGAGGTTCATAGAACCCACGAAGCCAACCGTTTCTGTGTGACAACTTTGTTATACACTTGGCGGGAAGCAATACACCTTGCAACACCAATTTGTTGCAGATACACTAGTTTCTTTTTAATATTGTTGCTAAGTTGATCGGGTAATTTTCTGTATTAGTTAGTACTTTTATTGTACGGCGTTGAATTCGGATGCGTAGAATGCAAATGTAATGCAAAATCAAGGAGTGATGTAAGTGCAAGGACACATATCCCCATCTACATTGTGTCCTTGCACACACATCACCCCTCGATTATGCATTACTATCTGGATTTCACGTATACATTCAACATCATGAGTAGTAAGTAGCAAATATTGAGAAATAGAGTTCAATCATTATTAACGCCCTAAATTAGCTGGTAATAAGGTAGAGCCTACCTGTTTTAGAAAATTAGACTCCGAACCAATAAGCTATAACCATGAACGCAGAAAGCGAACGTGCTAACCTCCCCGACCAACTATAAGAGTATTGGTGGTACGTGAGAGACAAGGAAAAGCCACTTGGCTCGGGAGGTGGTGGGTTCAATCCCAGCTCCCGACCATCCTGACTGAAGTTTTGCCAGAATTTCCCTCAGTCACACCAGGTAAATGCCGGAATGGTACTTTCAACTTAGGCCCTGACCAACGCTTTCTCGCAGCCTTTCCCCTCCCCTATCCCGTCCTGAGCCTTAGATGCATGAAGACCATAAGTAGAATTATATTCTACAAGGAAAGCGCGTCTCCTGTTTCTTCCCTTTGCGCTATCTTGAGTTCACTTAACAACCCAGAAATTTCAGGGTTTCCACACACCTAAAAAAATCAGAACGTTTGATTTTAATCAACGAAAGATTAAGAAAATTAATTCAGGGAAATCACTGAAAAACAATGGAAAGCGAAAGTGAATTTTAGTTCGCATTTCGACGACACGAACTAAATAATTCGGTTTATGCTGTCTTAGACGAAATAAATTTGTTGCAGAATTTCGTGAAAATGAGGGAAATTGGCCTGACATTTTGTGATGTAGGCATTTATTGTAAAGACTATAGATACAATAAGCTTTATCGTCACCGAAATTGTTTATTGTAGACAGAATAATAAAATTGAGAAAGACGCAAATTCTGAGAAAATAAAAGATTTATTAGAGCATTTTTTCGTGATAACTGTCATTGCATATGGGACCTACGTACGTCTTTATTTATTGTTATTTATATATTCTCACGGTGTTCCTTTGCTAGAAAAACTGGGATTCCCCTGTAATTCACTTTTGGGTCCGGAAAACCTGAAATTTGAAAGTAAACATTTTGTGGAGACACTGCTTCGTAATCATTTAACAAAATTGTTTACAGCATCGGGAGTTGCACCAAACTGTGCACGAGTATTCGGGACGGGCGTAAGCCATAGAGCTACTACCGCCCATAAAATTCATTTTATTCTGTGCACGAGTATATAAATTGTACTTTTCATGCTGGTACATTCATCCGTTGTTATTCCTGTTAAACAAGTGGCAGAAAGTAAACAGATTATTACCATTCTAATACTAGATGTATGTAGTTCGGTTATGTTCTTAATAGCATTATTCTCTGCGACGAAGTGTATTGTTGCTATTTATGAATGTTTAAATGAAAAACATCTTAAAATAAAAAATGTGTGTGTTGGGCGGCTGTGAAAACTATGGAGGTCGCAGAACTATAAAAAGAATGTTATTGTTTACCCAATACCAAAATGCCGATAGTGAGAGTAAGGGAAATTATGTAAAGTCAACGAAATTGGCCTCACTTACTACGTGGCAACGCTGAATGTACTGTAGTGTATATAAGAGGAGGTAATAATTGCTATAATCAATACATTTTTAGTTTTGATGGTAGAAGTTACTCTTTCTCTATAACTGGGGACTTATACAGTGTGCCAAATAAATTAATTGTCTGACACTGCTATAGAAATACATTGTACTAACGGCAATATAGTTTTATATTTTCAGAACAAACACCTCCAATGTCTATACAGATCCTCCTAAACGTATAAGTTTTAGATACACTTCGGTATCGCTTCGAGCTTGTCGGTCACTTTATCCTGGATATCCTCTATTAATATCGCTTACATTTCATGACTGGATTCGAAAAAGAAAGAAAATGTTGCGTTGGTTATTTGATGACTGGAATCTCTTTAAAGAAAGAGAATGAAAAAGCACATTGTCGTGCAACAACTAGCAGTGTTGGGAAGGGAGCGTATGACATTCCATATGACGAATTGCATTACACAACCTCTTTATAGAGGTGTTTAATGAGAGCCCTTGATGCCCAAATTCTCGATGGATAATGCCTTTTGTCGAAGAAGACGATTGATATTTTTTCACTACTCTGACGACAGATATCTGCTACTGACACTGAGTTGACAGAGAGCTTGGTACGGGTTCTTTCTGTGCGTATAGCCACGACACCGATTTCATTCGGTCGGGAGCAGTGGTTCAGAACCCACTTTACCAAAAACTGTAGGTCTTATCTATACAAGTTCTGTAGCTCGTTTAGTATGTTAATAACAAGTCATTCATTTATTTGCGTTTGTTATGAAAAAAAGAATCCATTCAAAACACGCTTCTTTGAGGCGATCATTCATTAGTATAAACATATCTGAAATGGTCAAAAGTTTCCCGCAGTAACGTTCCCAGCTTACAGTAAAATTTGATTACTCTTTCTTCTTTCAGTTTTGTTGCGATATTCACATAAGTGCTGTTATCATCAATCAGGGTTACTTTGACCCACTTTTTTGTATACTCTGTGTGTGTGTGTGTGTGTGCGCGTGCGTTGGGAGGGGGGCTGTTAAATCCTTGAAAAATGTGATTGTTAACTGTTTCTAATAAATTACCATTACCATTTATAGATTTTTAAGTTTTGAGCCAATGTTAGACCCATCGCTATGTTACTTTGACCAATATATTTTTTTTTCACCTATATTGTTTCCCCAAAAACAATAATTATGTCAAAGTACGTTAATGTTAATCCATATTCAACTCGGCGCCTACGACCAATTTTCAACTCCTACATTGCCCCCACAATATGTGAATTACCCTTATCTACATCCTCATTCTGTAACCGTTTGCGAGTGCACTTTCTGCGTATAACCTTACTTCACTCCTTCCTTATTTAAATTTATTTTAAGCAACTTTTGGTTTAGCCTAAATGGATGGTAATGAGATGAATTGGTGGATTGAAGATAGTGGGAAGAAACGGGAGTATCTCGAGAAAGCCCACGCATAGTGTTTGTCCACATGACACGAGTCGGGATCGAACCGAGTACCCCAAGTGGTGAGCGTTGTACCACTGAGCCACAGCGCCCGCATTTCTTCCTTATACTTACACGTAATGCGTTAGTCAATTATTTCATAATTTGACGCATTGTCCAGTATGTGGCATCACTGTGGCTACATTGTACGCTGTTTCGTGTTCCATCGTTTCTTCTTTCTCGCTTGTCAACGACTATACACAGTGTGAAATATAGTTGTGTAACCTATGTAACTATGCGTATATTGCACTACATGTAAGCATTTTATTATTTTGATTTTTGGCTTAATACAGGGTGTTCCAAAAAAGCACCGACAGAACTACCTCACGAGATTCCTGACATGAAAGTAAGGGAAAAGGATAGACCATCGAGAGTGCAGAAATGCTTCGTTTCGGCGCTATAGGTTGCCGAAGGCGAGAGAGCTTGGTATTTCTAATACTATTAACAGTACAACTGAGGCGGCATGGTACCCTCAAAGACTTGAAACTTGCTCTATCCAAAACTGCATATTTCAAAATTGTAGAGGGGATGCGCAAAGGTACTAGGGTATTCCCATACATTGTAGTAAATGTGGATCGACATAAGCGCGAATAAGACGACTCTCGGTATAAGTACAGATAATAAACGTAATCACTGTCATCTAACCGGGCAATGACAGTCTCTTTTACTGATAAAAAATACATGAAACATTTGTTGAAATTGTGATTTATTCCTGTTGGTTATGCTACCACATATTTTTTTTTTTTATTTTAAGAGAAATAAAAACGTTCCACAAAGGAAATCTGACATGAGATATCGACTTGCCGCAAACAAATTATTGTTACTTGTCTAATATTTCGACCCACCTTTACTTCAGAGAATATCTGGGAATCCCTTGCGCATCCATTGTACAATTTCGGAATACGCATTTTTGGATAGAGCAGGTTTTCAAGTCTTTGAGTGTACCAAACCACCTTAATTCTACTGTTAAAGGTATTGGAAATATCAAGCTCGAAAGTTAATCTTCCCACGCTTTCGCCCTCGATAGTCTGTACTTTTATCTTATTTTCGTATCAGAAATCTCGTGAGGTGGTTTTGTCTGTGTTGTTTTGTAACACACTGTATATGAGGTACATGTAGGAAAAGGATGAATAGTAAGGTAAAATTTTAGTTGAGGTAAAGCTGGACCTGAAGAAATTAACGTTAAGTGCTCATAGTATATTATTTTTTTAACTCGTTGCAGGCCAACAGAAGATTTTGATACTATTGCTGTTGATGATGGTGAAATAGTTGATGTGTTAGAAAGTAATGCCGGTGAACCATCCTTAGTAACCAAGGAACTGGATTCTGTTAGAAACAAGGTACAAAGTCATTCTGGTAAGGTAAATCAAGAACCGATGCAAGTGACAAAGGAATCGGAGTCAGCCGTCACAGATACTGAATCCCACTCACATGACCGTACTTGTACGAACAAAACGGGGGAACACAGTCAGAATGAGTTTACTAATTGTGGTGCTAGTTGTTTAACGTTATATTCTCCCAGCAGTGGAAGAGGGAATCGCCAAAAGCCGACAGCTTGTTCGCATTGTAATAAACAATTTTCATGTAAGCGATTATTGGATAAACATTTACAACGACATTCTTGTACGCTGACGTATGCTTGTGAGTTTTGTTCGTGGCACTATGAAACAACAAAGGATCTTCTTGAACATATACATCGACAACATAGTTAATATGAGAATGTGTTTCAGATGAATGAACGAACTAGTGAGTGTCTGTTTACTCCAGATTTATGTTCGTAATATAAAGATATTTTTATAGAAAGTTCCTTGGTTATGTAAGCATAGCATGCTAAGTTATGGAATAGCTTTATTTTTATATGTATAAACCATTTACGTATTTTATGAACTCTGGGCAAGGTACGTTTTAATAGTTATGCTTGAAGTTGCGTAAGACTGTGCGAACTTTGTTTTCTCAAGTTCCTTAAGAGGTTAAGTGTTTTTACACGGGAAAGTACTCTTGATGTGTAGAAAATGGCCGATTGGGTCAACCGGAAGTTAACAGAAAATATAGTATATAAAGTGAGGAGGAACACATGAGTTTATAATTTCGAATCTCTGTCGAATTTTAGTTTAGCTAAGCAACTTTTCGGATTTGAGCTACTGGATATTTTTATGGATCTCTGTGTACATAATTCAGAAGTTGATTGTTAATGGCTGTGATATCAATGCGTTGGTTGGTAGCCATTGCCTTTCGAAAGACGAGGGGATCAGGGAGTATGGAGGATAAGCATATAAATTGTATGAAGCATAATGAATCTTTTGAGAAGAATTTAAGAGCACTTACAGGATTCCACTTTGTGAGTTTTCAGCGAAATCATTCTGTAATAATTTTACAGTCTTTGTTGTATCTCCATAGCTAGTGGAAGTTAAATTTGTTATAATCAAGTATACGTACTTTTTATTGCTACTGATAATCTCGTATTCAACATGTATGTACATCTTTTTCTCCCAGACTAGCTTTGAATGAGTGTTGTTAGCTGGTTTGTGGGACTTAGTGTGTAAATTCATTTGTTCCATACCATGATTTTTTGTTAACTCTCCTAGACATCAGAATTTGAGAAACTAAGATTAGGATATGGTCTTCTAGCAGATAGAATCAGTGACAACTTGTTATATGTATATAAAACTTCCCCGTGTGGCCACTCTGTTCGCGAATGTTGCCAATTCAGTAATTTTGTAGCTAAAGCAAGCGAATGGATATTCGATCTAACTACAGAAAATTGTAGTTTTTCTATGCAATGGAATTAAATACTTTCAAATCACGCTTTAAGCACAAAATTGCCAACTTTTTTAATGTTCTATTTGTGACAGGATTTGAACCAGACTTCCATGCTTTAGCTGTTTGAAGTTTGTAACATTGCTCTCCGATGTCCTATCACTGAAGGAAAACTAGTACTGTCGGTTATCTGTTGAAAGTCTACTTTTAAATTGAAACTCTCGTCCATAGGTTCGTGCTTTATAATAGAATTGGTTTAAGATGCTTCCCAGATTTCATCTAGATAAACGAAAAAGTTCCTGCAAAACACAAGCACACACAACACATGACTGAAAAAGTTGCGAATGCTGTGTGTTTTAATGAAATAGGACACGGGGAGGAATTGATTAACTATTGCAAAAATAATGTTGAAATATGTTTTTTCTGATGTCTGAGGAACCAAGCCTCATCTACAGATGAAGAAATGCTAGTGAATATATTCATATCATGTTCTTTCTCTGTCCAACAATATGGCGTACTCATTGTAATGCGTATGTTTCGCGAATAGACA
>JAGDQP010023101.1:1227-14018 GCA_022664845.1 Lepisma saccharinum
ATCTGTTTGTAATTGCTTTGTACTAATGTACGATTGTACCAAGTTTTCTGTTTTTATTCCTACTCAATTAGGCTGTATATTCTTTTAAAAAAAATCGAAGGCCATATTTCTTTAAATATTGCAACTTATAAAAACTTTTCTTATATTTTTTCCATCTACTATTTTCAATTCGTCTTCATATAAAATTTCAGTTCTGCAGCTCAAACTATGAGCAAAATAAATTTTATGTCAGTCATATTAGTTATGAAATGTCTTTTTCAAAACCCATCAAAGGTAAAAACAAAATAAGCGCATTGCCTAGCTTCAAAAACCGACAGATGCTAATACCGACAAAACTTTAAATAAGATGCAAAAACGACCTAATAGACGACCAAATGTGTGTTAGCAGTAACTCAAAGGAAGTCTTGCTACAAGTCAAAAGTCAAAGAAAAATAAACGCAATTCGGAGCTTCACAAACCAATAGATGCTACATTAGTTTCAATAAACTACAAAAACGACCTAATAGAGGACCAAATATGTGTATTAGTAGTAACTCAAAGCCAGCCTTCCTTCAATTCAATGGTCAAACTAAAATAAACGCATTTCCCATTTTCACAAAGCAATAGATGCTACATTAGTTTCTATAAGATACAACAAACGGCTTATTAGACATCCAAATGTACGTTAGTATCAACTCAATGGAAGACTATCTTCGATTCAAGTGTCAAACAAAAATAAGTGCATTTCCTAGCTTTAGAAACTGGAATATGCAACATTAGTTTTAATAAGATATATAAAGCGACTTAGTAAATGTCCAAATGAGTGTCACGGAAGAGGGTTCCACTATCAATATTATGTCCTGGCATCGTGTTCCGGCATGAAATTTTAATCACAAATTAATATTATTCATGTAAAGTGACATTAAAGCTCATATATACTCCGTTTCCTTGTATTAAACTATTTTACTGATAATATAATGTTCCTATATATTCTTAATAATAACAACTACTTAAAAAGTTTCTTACATTCATGCTAATTAAGTACTTCTCAATAAAAAATAACCAATTCTTTTCTTATTCTGTTTTCAAATAATTCATTTTGGTTTTTATTAATCTCCAGTATCAGAAACTTCTTTGTTATTCTTTTCTTTGTCGTCGGCAAAATTAACTTGTTGCTGGAGGCAGTTAAACGATTTTTCGATGCACAACAACTGGGGAGGTCTAGAGTTAAAGGGTCATCTAACAACAAGGAGTTTTTTAATTAATTTGTTCGTGCCTTGCCGGTATCCGGTATACATTTGTGTGTGCAACGGAGGGGCGTCAAATTCGTACGTAATTTTTGCGTTGTCTGTGTTTTCATCAACGGAGAAGGAGGAAAATGCCTTGCGGGTATCCGGCATAGAATTTTGTGTAGCAAAAACAATTATCAAAGAAGGTGTCAAATTCGTAATACAAAAAGAACAGCACAGCAAAGGGCCTTGGCGGGGGTGGGATAATTATTAGTATCAAATTGTTTGTCCACAGCGAAGGTAGCCAAAGGCCGGAGGCGGTGACTTTGATTAATGATTGTTCGTGTTATGAATAAATTTCGTAATACGTTTGTTACAATATTTTCCTAATCTATTATAATTCAATATCTATTATGTTTCATTGATCTTTACCTTTTGATTAGAACTTTATCAAAATTACTCGAGTTACTTCATTCTTCTCACCTACTACCATCCTCTGTGTCGGCCCGTCTAAGCAATATGGTAGGCAGTAGTATAACCTATTTCCTGGCTCCAATTAGTCTAAGAAATAAGGCAGGAAGGAGTTACTTGACCATTCATCTACCACCCTTAGCTCCAACCCGTCCAAGAACTAAGGTAGGAAGGGGTCCTCATTAAAACAATTTCTACTTATTTCCATTCTATTGTATTAATTTGATTATTGGCCTTTCAGCACCGCGTTTAAGGTTCATTCCACGCTCATAGCCGAGGTAGAAATTAGTGAAAGGTATAACATAGGGATAATTGCGTATTAAGTCTCCACTGGTTCCTCTACATAATTGGCTCCCAGTGTTTTGGGTTATCTAGTAGACAAGTCTCTGCTGGTATCCTTACACATATTGACGCCCAGGGTGGGGCCATCTAGTGGATACACTCTCTCTGATTCCTCTACATATATTGGAGGCCAGCTTCGAGGCTCTAAAACCGAGCGGATTTTCGTTCATAATGATCTATAAATAATAATAATGATATGATAGAAAGTGACGAAGATATGAATGTAAGTCTAGAAAGGCCATCTAACCCAGGGGAGTCCGATGAAGCTGTCCCTCATAGAAGCAGTAGCAGAATGAATATGGAAGAAGAAGCCATATTGAAGAAAATAATGTGAAAATTTAACGAAATTGAGCAAAAGTTGGACCAATATTTCAGCAGCATGTACGAGCATTTCAGGAATTTGAGCCAATTCATCAACAATACGGTCCAAATAATTCACAGCATGAGTGAAAAAAATGACAGCATGAACCAAACAATGGACCAGATGCTTAGCAGACTTGAGACTGACAATAAGAGGAAGTCGGATGATAGCTCACCTGAGGTGAAGAATGCTAAGAAGTGTTCCATGACAGATCTTCCTATTCGAACAAGTGAAGAACGAGAGCGAAAATCAAGATGGCATCTTATGAGATGCTCTAAGCAAAGATGATTGGGAAGTCTTGGGTATGTTAATTGGTCAAGATTCTCCTAAGTTCCGACAGTCACGTTATCAAGTCAACGGTAACGCGACTGTGGAAAAGAAGGAAAACATGTAAGATGAAAGTAAATAGGAAGCCAAGGCCAGAAAAGAAAAGAAAATACAAGTTGAAGAAAAGTAAACCAAAAACAAAAAGGCTAAATAAGGACAACCAAGTAAATAAAGACAACGACAGCAGTCAACCTGCGGCAGAAGTTGGGAAAGTTAAACGTTC
The DNA here is from genome assembly GCA_022664845.1 of Lepisma saccharinum. Taxonomy (NCBI): domain Eukaryota; kingdom Metazoa; phylum Arthropoda; class Insecta; order Zygentoma; family Lepismatidae; genus Lepisma; species Lepisma saccharinum. Next base: position 4,160 of record JAGDQP010023101.1, read on the forward strand.
TTAAGTTACGATCCATCTTCAAGGGACCTGAAAGAAGAAAGAAGTGCAAAATGAAACGAACACTGAACAGGTTTCAAACATTATGTATTCTTGGAGATAACCTTTTCCGTCCTGGATATTAGAGTCTTCGGCAGTAGCAGTCAGTGGCAGAATACAACTGCTGTAGTCCCCTCAGCGGCAGAGAGGTAGCATAGTTTCATCTCTCCCTTTGAATCCTTGGAGGTCTATCTATGGACAACTTGTGACTACTTTTAAGTGTTGTTGAAAAGTGTTCGTGTTGTTAGTGAAACGGTCATTCTAGACAGGAAATTAAAGTCAAATATTATTTAGTGATTAGGTATATATCGAGATGCGAGTGAAATAGTAATTCATTCGCGAGAAAGAACTATTACAATTACCAGAATGACTATACGTATTAAGAGGATATAAATAAACTAAAAATTTTACAAAATAAAGTTTTCAAAATTTTCTTCTCAGGGAGTAGCATATGTAACGTCTCTCACATTTTAGTTTAATGTTCTCTTGCTACATGTTATATTTTATCATTTAATGCCGCAAGGACTTGTATTATATAACTTCAATATTTTAGGCTAACTTTTGAGACAAGTGCGTACTGTTGAACGATAAAATTCTTTTGGTATGTTGTGCGCACCGTTGAACGATAAAAATCTAATTAGCAGAAAGCAATGTAATAATATATGTTGTATATGAGATAATATCTGATTGTTTCTAAAGGTGACTTCGATCCCGACCGTGGATATATAAGTTGCCGCAGAACGGCCGGGAGCTCAGACCTCCTCGGGTTATATCCCGAACCACATCAAGCTCTCTTGCTTGGGGTTTCTCTCTTCGGACAAGCAGTCAGCTAATAAATCTATTATCATTCAATATTTCTTAACTTTTTGGTCTGTATCTTTTGACTAGTACTTTATCAAAATTACTTTTTGTACTTCATCCTTCTCACCTACTACCATCCTGTGTCCGTCAAAGAAATAAGGCAGGCAGTAGTATAAGCTATTCTCTGGCTTCAACCAGTCTAAGAAATAAGGCATGAAGGAGTTATTTGACCATTCATCTACCATCCTTGGCTCCAACCCGCCTAAGAACTAAGGCAGGAAGGGGTCCTCATTAAGGCAATGTCTACTTATTTCCATTCTCTGGTATTAATTTGGTTATTGGCCTTTCAGCATCGTGTTTAAGGTTCATCATACGCCTATAGCCGAGGTAGAAATTAGTAAAAGGTATAACATAGGGTACTCTCTTGGGACAATTGCGAACTAAGTTAGATCTCCACTGGTTCCTCTACATAATTGGCTCTCAGAGTTTGCGGCCATCTAGTAAACAGGTTTCTGCTGGTACTATTACATATATTGGCGCCGAGCGCGGGGACATCTAGTAGATAAACCTGCTCTGGTTCCTTTACAACGGATGGAGCCTGGAACTCCAAGATTTTGATCTTACTATCGATTACATCCCGGGTGTCTCGATCATACCGGCTGATACTATCTCGCGAGCGGAACACTCAGAAGAAAGGAGGACATTTGTTGTTGTTCATCATTTTCAGCTGAGTCGTGGAAGTCTTGGTTAACTGACTAAAGAAGAGTTGAGTCGCAAGCAAGCTGAAGACATGTCACTGGAAAAGTATTTCAAGGGGCTCGATGGTAGGGTAAATTACAGCTCCGGCGGAGCAAGACAGAAATCACTGAAGAATTTTTATAAAATTAATTATGGGATTCTTCTCAAGAGAGATTTCCATGCTCCTAACCATTGGAGAGTATGGTACCAGACTCGCTACGAGGACACATAATGAAGTTCTTCCATGAGGAAAGAGGACACTTTGGTTTTGGCAAGACCTTTTCGATGATAATAGAATTTATTTCTGGGAGGCTATGGACTCCGACATCAGAAATCACGTGAAGGACTGTGTTGTGTGTTACCGATATAAGACAGGCTCTCATCCACCTCAACGGTATACTGAAGACAGCCTAGCCACGATCAGTACGGAGAAGCCACGAGACATCTTGTCAGTTTACCTCGTCAGGAAATTAATCCTCACCAAGGAGAGATATGCTTATATATGCGCGTGCCTGGACGTACATACTAGATTCTTAGTAGCGTACCCACTACGAAACGCAACTGGGACAGCGGTTATTCGATGCTTGGAGACCTATTTCCTTCATCTTAGTATCCCTCTTATTATCTTATGTGATAATGATCCTTGTTTCAGCTCGAAGAAGTTCCGATCAGCCATGGGGAAGAACGGTTTCAAGGTGTTTCTGACGACGCCCTACCATCCATCTTCACACTCAGTTGAGAGAAGCCACAAAGAACTCAACCGCATATGGAGACTTTTCTGCTAGACATAGCAACCCACTGGTATAAACATCTGGTTGATATAATTTTTCTTCCAAACTATAGTGTGACCGAGAGTCTGGGTTTGGCCCCGGTCCTAGTTCATTTCAATGTTGACAAACGGACAGTATTAGAACAACTGGAAGTAAACTCCGTCTCAGAGAAATACAAGATGACATGGTGATGATAGACCTTGAAAATAAGAAAATTGCATAGAAGAGGATCCGGCAGCATGCAGGGAAGAATCGAGAGACCTGGCAAGTGCAAGTCAACGATTTGTTTTCCACCCGCAACCATGAAGTGAGCAATGCTTACGAAAATGTCAAGAAAATGTTCCAACTGTACTGCGGACCGTACTTGTGCACTGAAAAAACTAAGAAAAAAGTAGTTGTGGTGATGGACCCAGTCACAAGTCTTACTAAAGGAAAAGTGTCCGTCGACCAATGTTGGATTTGGGGGCCAACTCAGCACACTTATGATCATTGGCTTGACCTTGTGAAAGAGCACATACTAGGGGACATGTTAAACCGTGTCCTTGAGCACGTTTCAAAATGCATTCCTAATTGAACTCATTCGTCCATTATTAATGATCAAATAGCACATTTATAAACTTTTGCTCGCCTTTTTGACGATCCATATAGAATTTAGGACTTAGGTCAGTGAGTAGGTTCAGGAACATGTGTTGGAGGAGTATGAGTGTATGTGCTATGTATATGTAAGTATGTATAACCTTTTGAAGTTCCCTAGGGTACGGGGCCCGTTCGGGAGCCATATGTATCAGCCATAAAGAATGTGTAGTTCGATAGTTCAAGCAAGTAACACAAAGTAGGTTCAAAGATGGTGCGACACTGTGTACTTTGCTTATTCAGTTTCAATATAAGGCCAAACATGGTTTGTTGATATAAGTTAATAGATATTAATATTATTCCAAGTTTTATAAAAATATATGTAAACATTTGTACTACCCGCTGTAACAACCTGCCTAGGTAGGTCACTTGTAATTGGGATACTCACAATATACTTTTATAGGCGCATTGGATTTTTTTACTTAACCTTTTAGAGGAAAAGAGATGCTCCTGAGCAATAGTTGTCTCTTACGCCGGAAATATATTGCTTGGTTCGGCAGCCTCTTCTAGTTTCAGGAAAAGAGAGATCCCCAACTGTAAATGTTCTATTTTGTTGGAGAAATTCCGGTTGGCATGATAGCCTCTCACACTCGATATTGTAAGAGGTTCTCGGGGGAAGTGTGGCTCTTCCGTTGGAGATTGTTCTCTCGATACGGTAGTCTCTTCACAGAAGGAGGTCAGGTAATAGTTCTAACTATGTAGGAGATAGACAGTGGTGAATATTAAGTAGCCTATTGGTAAATGAACTGTTATTGCACGTTGAGCATATTTATAAACTTTGGATAACACCTATATAAACAATATCTTCTCGTCATTGGTAATGTCATGACTCTGGGAAGGCATCTTAGCTATGTTTTTCATAATTAACACACTTTCACTCTTTTGCGATAGAAGAAAGACCAGCTTGATAATAGCCGGCCTGACCTATTCTATTACTGACGCTCGTTCAGGAAGGACTACCGTAGCTCAGCTATTAAAAGCATAAGAAAATAAATATAAAAAATAAAACAGTAAAACAAAATAAAACTTAAGTTTTTTATTTCATCCACAATACCGTCTGAATGAAACAATACAAATGATAATTATAGGACTTGAAAACAAAGTGAACCATAAAAGCAATGGGGTCATCATGTAAGTAAAAGTTCGTAAATACGTTATGCTTTCAGGCTATGAAAATTACTCATTTCATCCGGTTGCTCTGCAGGGTATCAATGCCAATGGGAAAGAAGAATCTATTCTTATCGGATCTGAGAATTATGCGTTGAAAATTTGCTGCGGATACCTATTGAAGCCCTTGTGGAACGTACATGATAGACATTTTGAGTCAGATAAGATGGAGTTAGAGATGCTTACGAGGGGGAGGAGTCCAATAGTTGTTTTTACAGGATGACAAAAATATTTCTACAGAAATTTCTTGTGGATAGGTTCAACGGTATAGAATCCTTTGATAAAAATTCAATTTTAAAATAAGCTTGCGACACTGACAACTTGGCTGCTTAAGGGTGTTGAACACAGCAGTTGTCCTTCTGGGGTGCCGGAGAAAATTCATGCCAAATTTGGTGCAGCCTTCTCGTAGTTGAATGGTATATCGTAAACATTGACAACTGCTGGCAATAAAATGGCAATACTGTAAACTGGGTTGCTTCGGCGCTGTTGAACCCCACAGTCCTGTTTATAAGGTGTCGAAAAACAGTGAGGCAAAATTTAGTGCAGATAATTTGAACGGTATAGAAAATTTTTGGGGAAATTTATGTTAGGTGGCAACACTGAAAACGGGATTCTCATGGGAGGTTTGAACCCCCACAGTTGTCATTCTAAATGTGCCAACTACCAAGTTTGGTGGGATACGTTTAACGACTAATATTTACAGTTTAACGCCGAGACGACATAATATTTACAGTTTGACCTATTATATAGCTCAGCTACAGATTTCATAGAGTTGCATAACTTTTAACAGAACAAACATACCTACGTTATGTAAAGTAAAGATATCCCCTGTGCGATACGCAGGTAGGGTGGTCAGTCCCACATATTCTCGACCTACGGTGCTAAGTGAGGTGAGGTGGTCAGTCCCACGCTCTACGGCCCTTCCCTTCTCAAGTACCAAGGATACTCTGATACTCAATTTGATAGGAAGCTGAGTGCACCTCAGAGCACCAGGCATGATAACACTGTGAGAAAGGCCTTCAGTGTCCTGGCCGGGATATGAACTCGTAGTCAGACGCGCTACCCCATGAGTCACGGCGACTCATTCTACGTTATGTAAATATTGTTTAATTTAGGTTGTTTTGCACTCCAGTACTATGAAACGATCAGTGCAAGACAACATCGCAAGTTATTTCACTTCTGTCTTGAAGAGAGATCGAAATGAATCTGAAGGTACTTTTAGTGTTACGAACTCTGTACAGCACCAAGTTTTAGTAGTAACAGTGAATTTTACAAAAACAGCAGCAGTAATAAAACTGAAGAGACAGAGGTTTCTAAAGTAACGTGTGCAGGTAATTAATTGTGAACCAAAGGTAAGATTTATGCAATAGCAAAAATGTTGTGTGTGTACTAAGCTTTCATTACTTTGGTTACAGCTAGTACTTCTGAAAGGTTACCTGATAAAATCGCTTGCCACAGTAAAAGTTGATCACACAATAGAGGAAACTAACCAAATTTTGCCCAGTAGCCTAATTTTACCCACACAAGGTTCTCAGTATGAGTCTAAATTTATTGGAGTCGATTGTCACGTCGAACTAACGCGCGAACAGCAACATCGGAAGATTTGAAGGATGTGGTGTGTCTCGGGGTGGTTTGTAGTTTTTCTCCTTGTTGGAGTTTTGCAGTAGTTCCCACGTTATCTAAGAGCTTCAGCAACAGTAAGCTTTATAGTTGTAACCATAATCATTCTTGGTTAATGCTACTTGAGCTATAATATACATTGATAAGTTTGACGGGGAAAAGCTGTACCCTGGTATGGGGAGAATAACATTTTACAGTGTCAAGAAAGTCCTAATTTCATCCACCTGATGGGTCCAAATTTCCAATCTATAAATTTAACACAATGCATTGGAGAACGTGAAGAAAGTGAATTAGTTTTGAAGAGTAGAGATCAACAGCAATTCAGTGAAAACAGCGCAATATATTTGCTATTTGACAATCATGTTGTCACATCTATTTATAACAGTGCGAGAGAAATTTGAAAAGTGACAGATAAACAATTTCAGAGAGGCAAGGCTAGAGGACTTTACTCATCAAGGAGAGACGGCAAAGGAGAAGACTACTATACTTATATCAACAAGTACCGAATTAATAGCTTATCACGACACAGAATGTCCCATTAATGAAGGACTTCCAATAAAACAAGAATCACAAGTGGGTTGCATGTAGAAAATGTCACATTTGGTTCCCGAAAACTGTGTTGGTAAAGAAGCAAAATATCGACTCTTTCCCTGTGGTATTTGGCTGCAATAACTAGAGAGTGGTTTAAAGATAAAATCTACATCTTCTTCAGATTTCGTGTTTTGAAGTTATAATGAATTAAAGTTTTTCTATTTACAGCCTCTTCTTTAGTCTAGAAAAGTAACACTCGTATTTTTATGTATAATTACGGGTATAATTGTTCATAGTATTCCACTTTAGGTTATAAGCATATTTCTTGTTTGTTTGTGTGTGTGTGCTGTGTATGTTTCAGTCATTGTTGCTTTTTATGTGTAAGCAGGCAGTGGGCAAAATTCGGATATTTTTTTTCAAACATTTTTGTCTTGTTTTCGAAAATACATTATTTCTTGTGTTTTATGGATTAAATTATTGTCGAGTCACAACATATTGTACTTTAACGTTTGTAAAAGTTAATGCAATACTCACATTCTTGTTATGAGAATTACAATAGATTTTATGAGCATAAAAAAAAAAGAAAGAGAAATTTGGATACTTTCCTCTAAATGTTTGGAAATTTTAGAGAAATAGAAACAAAAAATGGCTAAGAGTCGTATCAAAAATAGTACTCGGCTAATGGCCTGGAAAAGGATTAGGGCTGTTGCAAGAGTCATGGAGAAAGAAGACAGGGTATTCTTATCTCTAGAAGACAAAATCTGTAAGAACCCTGATAGCTAATTTATGCTCTTTATATTAATTTGCACCTCCCAATCGCTAAAAGCAGTGAAAGTCTAGAATAGATTCTGCACTTCTCAACAGTACTGAAATTAGGAGTTTCGCCAGCGAGAAGAAGCACGACAGGAAGGTGTAATTATTGATGACAATGTATTATTCGGAGTGAGGAGCCAGAGTCTTGCCTTACAAAGAAGAAAACCTTCAAAATCTGCCTACCTAGTATATACAGTCAAGAGATACGTAGCTTTCATAGAGTTATGAAAGTGTCAATTGCTTTCTTATTGAAAATTGTCTTGTGTTTCATATTAAGCGTTAACGTGGCATGTATTGGACAGAATTAACAGTACCGACTATATTTAATGCTGTTTATTACATACAAATTCCAGAATATCTTATATTTCAAAATTCATATATCAAGGATATGGAAAGTGTTGCCAATCTTTTAGGAAACGGAACACTGTGACTAAATAATTATTCATTGTAGGGAGAAGAGAAACAGTTTACAATCTCTAAGGTAAATCATACAGTGACGAATCTCGGAAGAAGCGCAATTTTTCCATCTGTATGGGACAGCCTGAAGTTGAACATGGAAATTTGTACTATCAAATTCTGGTACCGAGTACAAGTTGAATGGTACCGAGGACCCCAAATTATAATAATATCATCAAAACTTTTGCCATTGATATTCCAGTAAGTTAAGTCAAGTACACAATATCAAGTACTTTATCCCTCCTTCCTGGAAAGACAACTAATTTGTACACTGTACACAGACCTATACATATTTAAAGTATATTATTAGGGCCTAATGGGTATAAAGGGCGCCATTAAAAAAAATAATGGTCGGATGGTCCATTTTTTGGTCGGATTTTTTGGTACTTTTAGTATGTTCTTTCTGACATATTTCCTGACTTCCATAGAATTTTTCGGCTTGTTGCTAATTTGTTCCCTTTTTCACGAAAATTTCGTCTTCGAATACCGGGCTATAATTAACGGTTCTCATTCGTACAAAAGGATATATAAACCACGGTGTCATATTCATTCAACGTACGGTCACGGAAAAAGGTATTGCGGGACTAAAATTTACGGACTAGACCGACAGTTTTGGCAATTCCCGTCACATATCATCACACGTATGTGACCCGCTTAGGCCTAGGTGACAGTCTGGTATATAAATGTTAAGAATTAAAACACAACGTCCCTGAAATATTTTTTCCGTGACTATTCTACAAATGTTTTGCCTTGGTTGGTTTAGCTTGGCTGGTTAAACCTTCGCGTTATAGACTGGCAATGAATCACATTGCCATCTCTTGGTGGTATGAAGAACTGTTAGAAAACTGCAAACTTGAGGGAATGGAAGGATGATGACTAGGGTTGCCACCTTTTGGCGAATAACTTACGGGACGCTCGGTAAAATTACGAGATAATACTAAAAGATACGGGGCAAATTTGAAATAACCTAAAATGAAAGTAACTAGTTAGTTCCTGTGGTACTATATCCGCACAATTTAAAACCTCAATAATAATCAAGAACACACAACGAAGTCTTGCTTGGAATGCTCACACTCCAGAAGTACTGGCGAGCGGAAAATGGATATTTCAATTTCCTAAGCACAGTTGGCATTGGTTAATTCAATACTTTTCGGTGACCCTGGGAGACCACCATTTCTTGTGTTAAATCAACACAACGAACGGGGTTGAATCTGGTGATTCAGAGTGATAAAGAGTATCATACTAGCACTATCACAGTGTTGAATCACAGAAATCACACAACAAACGGTGTTGATTTAACAGAAAAGTGGTGGTCTCTCTGGGCCCCCAAAAGTTTTGAATAAACAGCTATTTTTGTACTGTATTATCAAGTAGAGCAGGCAAGACGAACGCTACATTAAATTGTAATACGTAATCATATTTAATTAAAAAACTTACATTTACCATCAAATATTACATATTGTTTACCTAGTAGTAAAATAATAATAATAAAAAAAAAACAGAAATAAAATATTGGGTAAATGCAAAACTTCTTCCCGTTTTGACATGTCACAAGTTAGAGGAGTACTGACCTCTCAGATGGCACTACCAGTGCTTAAATCGGTAGCCATGTAATTAGGGAAACGTTAGAGCAGGCACAGGTACAGGTATGGACGAGTAGACAGGGACAGCGTACCGTGTCGGTGAAATGGAGACCGATGAGGAGGACCACATCTGATATTATTGAGTTTTTAATTTCGATAAAGGCAGGAATGCGGTCGCAGTCTGCCACAATATTCGACAAGTGTATAGTGAAGATGCAGCTGACGATAGCACACGTCGTCGGTGGTTTCGAAAATTCAGGACGGAGATACAAGCTGTCAAGATCAACCACGGTCTGGACCTCCAATAGAGTTTTCCGAAGAACTCGACCAAGCCACAGGAAACAACCAGAATCGAACTGTAGATCTTAGATTAGTAGAAATCTTTCAGATACACAGGGTGACAGAACAACATTTGATAGACTTCTCAAATCTCTGTGTTTCACCACAAAGTTCGATATTTGGGTTCCACAGCTGAATGCAACTCAACGGGAGAAACGACTCGTGTTGCTTTCTCAGTACAAAAAACCCCTTTCGGTAAGCCTACAGGCTGAGGTAGATCTCGAAGTATTTTTTCTATTTTCAAAAAATCAAATCTCGCCTTATATGAGAGCTATCGAGAAACTATTTATTGTTTTGTAGATTATTCATCAAGAGCTGTTCAACGATACCTCACAAGACACACACACACACACACACACACATATATATATA
>JAGDQP010023101.1:14418-29603 GCA_022664845.1 Lepisma saccharinum
TACACCACCATGGTAACCATCTGCACCCTCCCACGGGGGAATGTGCCTCCAAAAGGAAGGTTTGCCCCATTTATTGTAACCTACTCTTGGTCATACACCTTCAAAGAAAATTTAGTTTCTCTACCTTCAATGATTTGGAAATTGGGTTTTTGGGGCTGCCATTTTGGATACAAGTTGACGACTTTTTTAAAGTGTTCTTATATTGTTGTGACATACTTGTGATGGTTCAACTTCAAGTAAAATTTCATTTATCTAACTCAAACGGTGTGCAAAATGGGATTTTGGGCGGTCATTTTGGATCCAAGATGGCGACTTTTCCCAAATGTTGTAATTTTTCCCTAAACTACTCGTCATAATGCACCTTTATGCCAAATTTCGCATCTCTAGCTCAAACGATGTGGAAAATGTTTTTATAGGTCCGCCATTTTGGATCCAAGATGGCGTCTTTGGATACATCATGTAATATTTTAGTAACATACAAATGATAATGTATAGTGTTACCAAATTTGATATTTCTAGCTGCAGCCGTTTAGGCTGTGTATTCTATACAACAATGGGTTCAGCGGCCATTTTGAATCCAAGATTGCGACTTTTTCAACATTTCGTAATATTTTCCTGAACTACTAGTGGCAATACACCTTTATGTCAAACTTCGTATCTCTAGCTCAAACGATATGGAAAATAGATTTCTTACTTCCGCCATTTTGGATCCAAGATGGCGTCTTTGGATACATCATGTAATATTTTAGTAACATACAAATGATAATGTATAGTGTTACCAAATTTGATATTTCTAGCTGCAGCCGTTTAGGCTGTGTATTCTATACAACAATGGGTTCGGCGGCCATTTTGGATCCAAGATGGCGACCGATTTTGCTCATTAACGAACTTAACCGAGCTATTAAGCCTAGAAACAACATAAAAAAATTTGGTTCAAATATCTTCAAAATTATGGCCGCTAGCGTGTTAATATATATATATATATATACTTTCATATCGTATCGATCTCAATAGGTATATTTTTCTTCGAAATCTACCTAAAAAGGCCGGGTCTTGACACACATTGTTACGAGTGATGAGAAATGGGTTCTGTACCGAAACGTAAAGCTTCGGAGGACTTTATGTCGCGTTTCTGAACCCCCTCCAAACCAGAACTTCATCACAAAATGAATGTTAATGGCATAATCTGGAAACTAACCAAACCATTAATGTAATCTTCTATTGTCAACAATTGGATAGACTGCGAGCAGCATTGCGGTCTAACGACCCAGGTTTCGTCAATCGCCAAGGAGTCATCATCCACTATAATAACGCCAGGTCACATACTGCTGTCATCAGCCGTCAAAAATTGATATACTTTGGTTGGGAGGTTTTACCCCACCCTTCCTACTCTTCTGACTTGGCTCCTAAATACTACCTTTTACGCGCTTTGCGGAAATACTCTGCCCGGAAAGTCTTTGTTGATGCGGAGACTGAAAACTATCGTACAACAGTTCTTCGTCTCCAAACCTCAACCAAGACTATTATTAGCATGAGATTCATCTACCAAAAATATGGTAATAGGTCGCCGACTGAGGGCGACTATATATATACAGTCAAGGCCAATTCCATTTGGTGTTGTTCGCACTTATACATGTTCACCAAAAATGGCTAGAACTTCTGCATGTACCCAAAATATATAATTATTGCCTTTAAAAAATCTACAATTTATTTTTATTTAATCTCTGTCTAAAAGTTTGCGGCCCGTGAAGCTACTACCCATCATATATTGACCACTCCTGAACAAGAGCAAACAGAAGGCTCGAGCATCTCATGTTGGGGCTTGGGGATGTAAACAGTCTCCTTGCCAGTCTGTATATAATTAGTTGGAAATGAGTCCAGCATCGTTTATTTGTTAAAAAATATTTGATATTTTGAAAATTTGTGTGTGAATTTACTACTTATAATACGGGACAACCACTGATAATACGAGACGCGTAAATTTTACCTAAAATACGGTACATCCCGTATTATACGGGACAGGTGGCAACCCTAATGATGACTAATCTTTATTTGTAAACATTGGTGAAGATGAATGCAACAGGTTGTATAATTCCTGGTTTGACATTCTTGACTCGTTAGTTTAGTTACCGGAATGTTTACAACCATAAATAAAAACAAATTATGAGCACAAATTAGTAGATGAAAATTAATGTAAATTCAACGTTATAGATGACAGAATTGGAACATTGAAGTCTCAGAAAATCTTTCTTTAGAGAGAGGATGCATCATGCATGTATTTCTTGTGTTCCAAACAATGCACATCAAATGTTGTCTTTATTCATGCAAAATACACACTTTCAGTCAACTAAAATTTATGCCTGCGGTACCGAACTTCGAATTTATAGTTCGTAGGCTTACAGAAGATACAATTTAAAATACCATTAACGCAGTTTACTTTACCTGAGTTTTCACTAAATGGAACATCATATTCACGTCTTCTTGCGATATAATGCAACAACTAAATAACACTTTCAGTGAGTTAATGTATAAGTTCTGTCACAAAAGCATCAAAGCAACAACCATGTTGATAAAGCCACTATGCTATACATGCTTCAGTAAAAGGAGAGGCGTGGTTGATGACGTAACGTTATTGTTTTCTATTCTTTTTTTTAGAAGAAAATGAGAGAATTGTGTTCATCCTGTTGAAACGAACGTTGCCCAAAGAAGTTCCGACATTCGCCGCCAGATGATGCGATAATACAGACTCTTGTATGGTGCAGATGGCGCCGACGATTTAAGAGGATCGTCCATCAAAAGCACTGTTTTACAATACAATAAGTGCTAGAAAAACAGATCTTGGGTGGGATTCTTAAAATGGAGAAAGCTAACCAAATCATAAAGAATCTGCCAGTTTGAGTCACTGGGTTAAAAAAAAACGGTAGTAAAAATCAAGGTCGCTGAACTCAAATCTGTCATCAGCTTCTCTCTAACTGCTTTTCATTGAGGCCATGGTGTCATTTTTTAAAATGGAAAATGATAGTTCATCTCTGTTTGCCTCGTAATTACTGAAATCTGGGGGTGGGGGGTACAGAAAACAGGGGAAACAGACTGACTAACAGACAAGGAGATATAGGCTTACTATATAGTTTCCCCATATTTATGCGGGTGCGCTAATAAAAGTAATTAGAAATAAATTTTGATTTCTAAAATTTTACGTCAAAATGAGAAATTGACATAAAACAAAATCAATGTAAAATTATCACGCTCGACCCTTGCATAATTTGAGGAAAAAAGTGTTTCTTTCAGGAAAAAATGTTCTGAAGGGTATTTTTAAATCTTTAGAGAGGGCCCCTAGCAGCAATGCGAGGTCACATGGACGTCCAAGAAAGATAACACACGGAACATGATGCCGTCGCAGAGACATCCCACGATAGCCATGCGACATCCATGCGATCTCCAAATGTCCAGTTTGGTTACATCCCTGGGATATCCCAGCTACATCAGGCGGGACATTGTGTTCTCTCACAGACATCCCATTATTGCCAATCAACGTCCAGGGGGTCCCCTAAAGAATGCCTTGGTACATACCTGGGAACTCCCAGTGCGATGTCCCAGGGATATTCAAATAATAGTCCTTGAGCCAAACACTAAAAAATTGAGTTTGACTACCAACTCGGGGGACTAAATCTCCTTGTTATTTTTACATTCTATGATACCTTTTGTCCACCATGTAATGATGGCCATCTGTAATGTGTAGCTAAGTACTGAAAAACTTGACCTAATGATGGCAATATGTGTTTTTGTTTGTGCTGTCCAAAAAAAAAAAAAAAAAAAGTTTAGAGTTTGGCTCAAGGTAATTGTATTGTGGTAGTTATATATAATATACTTGAATTACTGATTGTTGTAATACAGACGTTCCCAACGTGTGTACCGCTGTACACTAAAGTTCCACCGATGAAATTTGTGGGTGCACAATAAAATTAGCTATAAGTGAAAAGAAGGTAAATCGTTCACACTGATGACTACTTTAAATTTTAATATTTTTTCTCTGTATTTTCAGGTACCAAATCGAATTTCTAATATTTGCATTTCCATCATTAATATCTATTAATTATAACTATGATATGATCTGCAACTTACTGTACAAAAAAGTATTCAATGAATCAATCTTCATCTTCACTGCCACTTGTGTGAACACTTACGGTAAAGTCATCATTTTCATTGTTCACATTTTCACACTTTTCCAGAACACAACCTGGTGTACACTTAATGTGGTTATGTAAACAAGTACAGTCTGGAAGGCGACAGTATTTGCGACACTGGCATGACATTAGGTTTAGAATTACATCTGGCGCTACACTGCCAGTCATCCATTGAATACTTATATCTCCAACTTCATTTTCTATCCAACCATGACCATCTGTTGGACTTGGAATGGAAGGCCTATTCTCTAAACTTCTTCTCCAGATTGCACTCTGATAATTAGCTCGGAAAGTATGTTGAAACAAGTAGTCTTCACGTGGAGGCAACTGACCAGATTCCACATTTCCTCCCTTAGCACGAAACATTTGATATCTCAGCTCATTGACATCGTTACCGTTGTGTTTCTACATGTAAATTGTTGAATGGAATGGAAGACATGTTGTGGAACGTCCCAAGTTTCACCTAAGGACGAAAAAGCTTGTACAAAATTCTCTTCACTTTGTAGTAGTTTCAATGGCTTCAGTTTTCCTTGGCCAGCAAGTGCACTGACTGTGTCACACCCAGTCCAGGCATGCAATCCTCTTAGTGCAGTACACACATCATTGCCTAGGGACCTACTTAGGTTGGTGATGTTCACTATCCGGACTTTGTCTTTGGAACCACGTTTTAAAAATAGGTTGCTTTCTATTCGCAATGAAGTGCAAGGGAAATTATTAATACATCAGTGTCGTCTGCCACACATACTACATTCTCATAGCTCTGGGATGCATCATGGACGTGAAGCAGTATCCCAGTGTCAGCTTCCTCCTGCGTGCTATGAAGAGCATGGTAATCTTCACATTCTTCCTGTGTCAGTCGTATACAACGTTCTTCGCATATAAGAAACACAGTTTTGTTATGCAGTTGATTTCTTTTCTGCTCATGCATCCAGATTTCTGTAATGAACTTTATGAGGTTGGTTTTACTCTGCACTGAAAACAAAAGTTGTCTCCAGTTTCTGATTCGATGGCTCGGTCGTATAGTATGGAACGTCACTCCAGAAGATGAGCCCCTACGTGCTCTTTCAGCAGACTTGATCGATTTTTCTCGATAGACATCGGACACCAAATCGATCCTTTCACTCCTCTGACTCATATTGAGGATAACATTAAGGAAATTGCTCGAGAGCTCTTCAAACGTGTTTCCGTCAGCATTCATCCTTTGTAACACAGCCATAGCATCAATTACACAAGCATTTGGAACAGGTACGCATTTCTCTACTGATACCCTACCTTCCAACTTTGTAGCCATGGTGGCTTTGTTAGTTTTCTTCATTGTGCCATCCACATTAGCTAACGCCCAAGGTAGTGGACTCGTATGTGAAACATTTAAACAAATTTGTAATTCGTTGAAAAGAGTTACTGTTAAGCACAGCAGTCAAATTTGAATGACAGGTCTGGGCTGCAAGATTGTTCACTTCTGTCTCACTTTCATGGAGGACATATCTTGTGGGCAATTCTCTTCCAGCTACTCGGTGAATCCCGTCCAAGCCAACTTGAGCAATGCTTCATACATTATTTTATGTAACCCGACACCACGATTGTATTGCTTTCCTGCCAGCACTCGATCAATAGAACCTTCAGCAATAACGCCTGCCTCTACAGCCAGATCCCGTAATCCAGCTGGCCCAAATACTTTCCCGATTGATGACAAGAAGTTGCAGATGATATGAAAGTTCCCCATTACCAATACTATACTTCCATATTCTTCTGGATGAGACCACTTAATTTCAGTCGCTTTTGAATACAGAGCTTGGTCCAGCACTACAACTCTGTTCTTCAAGAAGAGTGTCGATTGAATTGATTAAGCTTGTCTCAAAAATTCCTTGTACTGTTGACATCGATGTTGCTGGTGCATTAATGGTTGGCCGGTAACCAATACTGTCTTGGGAAAAGTCAATATTGTCTCTGGTCATGATGTTGAATCCAGTCCATGAGCTCACTTTCACATTTTCTAGCGTTGAACTTCGTTCCATTATCCACGCTACATTCTTTTGTTGTGCTAATTCTTTAGCTGGAAGCGTATTCTGTGTCGGATCTGCAACAGTGATGGGTGATGAATTCTTCCTACTGCAAGCAAGATATTCTTTGATTGGCTCATTGTAAGGTGAAATTGTTCTCAACTTAACTTTTTTACAAATGGGAGAAGCTCTGTGTCTTGGGGTCCATGATTGAGATGTTGGCTGAATAATTATACTGTTTACCCGATGTGATGTTCCAGCTCCACTAAGTACTTCTTCATTTCTGTCTATATTGTCGAAGGCAAGAATGGTGGGAACGTTGTAATGCACATTAGAAGGTAAAGGGATTTCACCACTTCTCACGTTTTTCGTTTTTTCAAGGCTTAGTGCCGTATCAATTTCTTCCAGCACGAAATATGAATATGAATAACCAAGTCGATTTAGTATTTTAACAAGCTCGACGTTACCAGCCAAAGTCTTTACAGCCCACGGAAGCAACACATGCTTTGCAGTGAGCATTTTCCCAACACGTATAGCATAAATAATGTCTTGGGCGATCGACCGTAACAAAATTTCTGAGCGTGGGGAAGGTTTTCCTTTACCACTGATGAGGTTTTTTTTTAGAAATTCAGTCAGTGGATCAGGGATGGAAATATAGTATGCGTTTAACTCGCTCGGCAGTGATGGCTGGACTGCATTTCGTTGGACGAAATGTGGTATCACCGTTCTCTCTGCAGCTGTGTAATGATCACTATCATCACTATTATTCGTACTTTTTTCAGGCTTTGAGCGAGTGTAATCTCTATTGTGATAATGAGCTTCTGCAGCTACAACATCTCGTGATGTGATGCTTATTATTCTTTCATCTAAACGTTGAACAGCAATGTCTCGAACTGTCTGGTCGGCTCGCAGTTCTGCAGCCTGTATTAATGGTTCGTGAGTGTGGCTTCCCTTGATGTACTTTGTCTGTTGCTGGCAGAAAATGCACTCTCTTGTGTACACTCTTTCGGGACAAGGGCTCTGGCGACTTGAACGTCTGTTTTGACTGTCTGTGGATGTATCAGTATAGGTAAGAATCTCTTTCTTAGCAATCGCAGCCAGTGACTTCTTATGCGTAAAGTTTGATCGGCATTTCCGGTGATACTGGATACTTGGAAACGTGCTCACAACGTCCTCGAGAGCTAAAATAGGGTAGAATTTCCTAACTCTGGCAGCTTCGAGGAGAGTACACCAAGACTGCGTACCATCAAGAGTTGTCAGTTCACGGTTTAGACATTTTTTGTTACACAAGATGCACACACTGAAGTCTGTCCTAGGTCGTTTAGTTTCACTCTCACTGTCCGACATTCTTTATTCTGTTTAATAGTTATACGACCTGAAACACACACACACACACACAATTAAAACATTATTAATTTGTCAAATCAATTACATATTATATAATATATAGCTATATTATACATTAGCTGACTGACCCGCACAGGATTTCCTACAAAGAAAATCTTAAGAATATAACACTTGAATAAACATGATAAGTAATTTGCCTCCAAACCGCTTCGAGGATTTCAAGTTTCTCCGTACGGCCTATTTATTTCATTAGGGGCAAATCCTGAAATAAATTACAAGTATTACAATAAATAAATTACATGTAGTTTATTATGGAAAACATACAATTTGACAGAGATAGTGAGAATACCTCAAAAAGTCGATACATTATTTTGTTTAAGGGATAATAAGGACCGTAAGATGGATGTTCCCGTCCCCTTCTTCCCCATTTGTGTGGAACGTCGAAAAATAATTCCTTAGTGGATGTCTACGTCATAAGGGGAATGTATTTCCCGAATATCAAGTTTCTAGCTCCAGCGGTTTGGACTCAGCGCTTTCCGTGAATGAATGACTGTAAAGGTCCCCTTCTTTTATCAATATTGATATATGGGTATACAAAATTATGTATACCTGCGTTAAGCTACTTCACAGAAAAGGCCATCATGTCATTTCCGTCTACTCACATCCTAGTTCATCCAAAAAGACTAGTTGCAATTAGTCCCCCAATTTGGTAGTCCCTTCTGGTCTGGCTCATGGACTATAAGTGTCTTGGAGACGTCTGTGGGAAAACCGAGTGTGATGTCTTAGAGGTATTATAGATGTTGGAAAATATTGAGGTGTTTGTCTTCACTTCTTTCCAGTCTAAATTGTCAAATATGTCTAAAGTTACTGGGAGTTATATCGTGCTTAGAATAATTTCATATTCCCTGCAAATTTCCATGGATTATAGTTTTGCATTACCGCATGCACGGGATATTTGGTGGGTTTCAATAATCTTCATTACGAATTAACGAATAGTTAAATAAATAATTTTGTTTTGTCTGTACCTACCTTGCGACCCTTGGGTAGCGTATGGCCAAAGTTTGTGAACTACTAAAGCAAGGTGAGCGAGCAGAGATGGGAACGAAGGTAAGCTAGTCACGACGTTGAAAGTCCCAACTGAAGAATATACAGAAACATAACAGAAGCTGAAGCAACCACGCGATAGTTAAGAAAGGTCCCACAGAACAGTTCCAATAAAAATAATACTGTCAATAAAAATATGTCTTGAACGTTTCTGTCGTCACGGAGCGAAAGAGGAATTGTAAGAATTTTGATGTTAAAAGTTCCAATCGTAAACTAAAATAGTTTCACTACTTTGCCAGTCCCGCTATTACAAAAACTGTTTCGTGTTTAAAAGATAGAAGGTTTGACAAAGTTCTGTTCCAACAATCTTGCGACTCAGGCCCCGATCCTCCCCTGGAGAATGGCTAGCTGTCTCACTCACTAATAACGGACTCATTCTCTTTTCGCTTTACTGGCGTCAGCAACTTACAAATACTTGATCACGCCATGTATGGATGCGACACAGATAGGACGGTCAATAATTCATGATCCGGGTTTACTTTAGTTCTTTGCTTTCAAATTGAAAGTCATTTTATCAGTTTATTGCGTTTCCAACCAAGGTATCAGAAATAAACCCGGATAAATTACTGTAGATCCTGATAGATCCTTTTAGCCTGGCAGATAGATTACTGCTCTGAATGTCACATTGGAGCTGATGTAAGAATACTTTTTAAGTTAACATAAAAACGTTTTTGAAATATCATCAATTCTGTTGTTATGCGTATACTTTTGAATTATAAATCCATTTACGAGAATTAAAATATTGTTAATTTATTTTTTCAAAAAAATAATAAATTGTTGTAATTTCGGCTGTCGTTTATGATTAATGATTGAGTGAATAATGATTAAAATAATAAAGAATAAAAGTCAGGAGGGAGTCACTAAGGGAGCGTAGGGTGCTGGAGCCCTACTATGACAATTTTAATAATTTTGAAATTCATTCAATTCGTTAATTAACGATTCGTTAAATTCTCAACAAGATCTATGAAACGCACGAAATATCACGTGAAAGCGTTGACTAAACCCGTGAAAATTGGCAGGAAATATGAAATTATTCAAGCCACGAAATATCATAGCTTGCCGTAAGTTTAGACATATTTTACAATATATACAGGAAAGAAGTGAAAATGAAACCTCAATATTTTCCAACATCTGTAATTTCCCTAGGACAGTACACTTAATTTTCCACACAGGTGCTGTGTTGTCAGGTTCCCGACGTAAAATTTCGCTCAAAATACTGAAAAATGTCCAGGCGTGCTTTCTTACTTTGAAAATTACTGGAAATTAAAACAAAAGGTGTGAAAAAAGATTCAACAAAATTTCCCGATTTTTTCTTGTGCCCTTCATGTGACTCACATTTTCCCGTTTCCCAGGAAATTTCCCTCTACCTGACAACACTGATCCCGCCATTCGTCTGGTGAAACTGAAAGGAACACTGGAGAAATCAGTTATAAAGGCCGACAACGGGGATCTAGCCCATTGTCAATCCTAAATCTACGACGTTTGCAAGTTTTGATTAAGCAGCTCTTTATTAGCATGCTTTTCTCATAATTACTGTATCACAATCTGTTGATTCCACCTTATCAGGTTACTACGAATTGCTGAAATAAGAACTTTATCGAAATTAATTAAATGTGTTTTATTTAACATGTTTTATTTAAGTATATATCAAAATAAGAAATGAGCTTCATGTAGGAAGTACAAATAAAAAGGAAGAAAATCAATACACCAATAATTTGTATTTTCTTTTTTCTCTTATTGACCTTAAGTATACATAATAAATAGTTCAGTGGCTAAGGAATACACTAATATAAAAATATAAGTTCAATAATGTCACATTTACTAGTTTTTACATTTTTTTCTCTTCACTGTAGATAACTTAGGACCGATACACAAAAGTCACGTAAGCCACCTTATTTAAAATAAAGGAAGGCTACAGTGAATCTCGAGTATGGTCTTCTTTCCCATCGTCTTCTGATACATCACCATCTCCATTGGTCCATCGGTTTTTTTACATACAGCTCGCCGTCATCTCCTGGGTTAGCCTTATATACCATGTATGTATTATTTTAAAAAAATGTAATATCCTAAATGCGAAACACTAAAAAAAATCAGGTTTGTACATTCCTAGACCTGAATGCAAAATGCCGGTAACATCCCTCGGAAGCTTCTCCATTGTAATCACGTCTCGGTTAAACCTAACCTAACCTAGAGTAGTATACCGACAGTTAATAGATCGTTGGGTTAGGAGTCAAAAGGTCCTCGGAACGATCCTAGCGGCCGCCCATCTGACTGAGGTTTCTCCTCATTCACACCAGACAAATAAATATTGGAGTGGTACAGCTATGGACAAAAGCAGTGATGCATGTCAATAGTTGACTTTTCTTCTTTCAGAAATAAATATATTGTAATATGGTATACGTTCCTTGAGTGGAACAGATGAGCATAATTGAATAAACATAAGTTGTGTGGAAAATATTGAACTGATAAGTAGCCAAACAAGGCTGATATTTAAAAAATAACATTTCCGGCGACAAAAAAATAATAAGTCGAAAAGCGCACACAGTTCCATAGTATCCTCGTTTTATCCCGCAGACAGATTACAGTCCAATGGGGTTCATTAATCTTAATTTAGTTTTTATTGGTAGATATTGCAAGCTGAAGGGGGCCATCGATGCGAATTTTGGAAATATTCTGAATGGACATGCATCAAAACTTACTCATAGCTGTACCTACAAACTATTCCCTGGCCTATTAGCCTCCTCTCCCCCTATTTATCTCGGCCTGAGCCTGAGATACCAACAGGCCATAAATAAATAGAATTTAATTCGAATCTGAAGTCAAAAATAGAAAAAAGAAACAACAAGAAAAAGTTAAGACTAGAATCATCATGGAATCATTACAATGGAGCAAACCTCAATATCAACGGGTGGTGGACTAGGATTGCAAAGTTTTGAGAATGCCATGGCAGTTAGTTCAAGGAAACACTCCGAATGTACTATTTAATTTTAAGCAGATAAATTGTGAGCCATGAATACACTATTTATTTTACTTCTGTTTTGTTTTAAATATTAAAACCCACAATATTTTCCTTCACTTTTAGCATTTGCCAATAACTCAGCATGTCCCATAATCAAGTAATGGAATTCCTAACAATTAAGATAAAAACTAAATACAACTTGAATTTCTGATTTTATCCGAGTTGCTGAACATTTACTCCTATCAGCATTCATATATATTTTAAGAATTGTAAAAATGAACTCTTCCATCAAATGCATTTGAACCAGGAATATTCATTATAGAAGATATCAACTTCAGTACGGCCGAGCCATATGAACTGTATAAAGATTAAATACACGGTATCAAAGATCCTAAAGTTTAGGTCAAAGCATTAATATTTAATCATATACTGTAATATAGATCTTGTGTGTGTATGCAAGAATACTTGAATTGGTTCCAAATTGTATATTCGGGAAAAGGCTGTATTACATCATCACAGTTTTACGAACGCCCGAACAAAATGTATGTAAGCAGCTGCCGAGCTGCTCAAAGTCATAAATCCCTGGGCTTCGGCCCAGAAACATTTCTCTCTCTCTTGGTGTGTTGTTCTTCCAACAGCAGTCCCCAAATAAAATCAATATCAACCTAACCTCTCTTCTTATTCTTTATTGGTTCATGCCTTACACCCCTATCTACTTTATCCATATCTACTTTATAACCTTGTTCTACAATCCATACATTGGCTCTGGCCGAGGCCCCCGGGTTACTCTAACAGGCCTGGATATAAAAGCCATAAACCCTCTCGTGATGTAGGCAAACTCGGCTCATGGTTGCCGATTTCACTAAAGAAGAAAAAGGGTCTGTGACTGTCACTTTATATTGTAGTGTCAGTTTATTTAGAATTATGTTATGTTCTGAAATTCACATCATTGCATTAATTTCTTCAGAATCAGTGAGTCATAATGGTACAATTGTTCGAAATAACAGTTTGTATTGTTTCTACGAAAATACTTGATTTTTAATAGCTGGTCAAAATTTGAATTCTTAATTAGTTTAAAAGCTTTAGAGCGAGGATAAATTTGTTCAAGCATCTGTTATTAGAGCAATATTCCAACGATATGTATGAGAACTATATGAGAATTGCATTATACGTTTTCTTTGAAAGAACAGTTTAATTTGTCTTTTCAAGAAGGTCTGAGGTACACACCTAACACATTAGATTGGGTTTACTCTATTTTTTAAAATAATGCAGCAGCATCTAAGAAATTAAGCTGACTCAACTTTCCAGGTAATTGATCTTCGAATGTGAAAGAACAGAACCTTGTCAGATTTAAAAACTAACTTTATGGCTAATGGAACTCACAAGTTCATCGCCACAGTAACAAACGTTCGGCATTGGATTCTATCCTGGGCAATATCAAGCCAGTTTTCATCACGAACACCTACTTCTCGAAAATCTTTTCTAATATTGTCCTCCCAACGATGTCTCGATCTTCCCAATGGTCTCCTTCCATCCGGTCTCCCAACCAGGTTAGAATATATTCTTCGTTTTTCCTGCATCCGAACTACATGGCCTGCCCACCTTAGTCGTCGTGATTTCATTATTTTTACAACATCTGGTGAATCGTACAGTCCGTGGAGTTCTTCATTATGCAGTCTCCTCCACTCTCCAGTCATCTCGTCCCATTTCGGCCCGTTTTCTTTCTCAAAACCTTATTTTCAAATACACGTAATTTATGTTCATCTGCTAGGGTCGTATTCCAACTTTCGCAACCGTAAAATATTACCGGCAGAATAATCGTTCCGTATATTTCCAATTTCAATTTCCTTGATATAAATCTCGATGTTAGAAGTTTTTGGACTGAATAGAAACATGCGTTCCCCGATACTAAGCGACTTTTATTTCTTCCGTGACCTCATTTTTGCTTGTTACGTATGCTCCCAAGTATTTAAATTTGTTTACTTTCTCTATGACCTCATCCCTAATTCTTATGTTTTTATTTCCTTCATTCCCTGTGTTTCCGCTTGTTATAATGTATTTTGTTTTATCTATGTTTAGCTGTAGACCTATCTCATCGCACGCTTCTACTAAGACATCGGTGTTGATTTGTAGTGCATCTATATCGTCATAATGCATCTAAACCTTGTCAGATACTCATATTAAGTCCTTAAGGGAGAAAATTAGCTCGTTCCAAGAACATGAAAAATACGTATATTTACTTTTGGACGCAATATAGGAAAACCTGGTGGAACTTATAAAGACAGTAGTGTTTAGGTATTTTCTGACAAAATTGAAGGGGCAACTACAGCACTCACTATATAGTTATCGTTGTTGTCAAATAGTAGGGATATAGTTGCACATTTCCCTGTAAAAAAGTAATGCCAAAACGATTTATGAACAAACAGTAGCTGTAATAGAAAGTTTAGCTAACAGTGGGTTTAACGTCATTACTCTCACATCTATCAATAATAAAGTCAACAAGGTTTTCCTCATTCTCACCAAGCAAATGCTGGGATTGTACCTATGAACATGGGACCTGAACCTTACAACATCCTCTCCCCCCTCTATCCCGGCCTGAGCCTAAGATGCCTAAAGGTCTTAAAATAAATTCATAAATAAAAAAAAATAGTTAAAATAAATATATTTCAAGAACTATGCAACGAGTCATTAAGTTCCAGCTTTAAAACCCGTATGATCTGGATGAAGATATTTTTCTTGTATTTGACACTCTTCACTTGATAAAATCCATACGTAATAGTTGGTTAAACCAGAACGATGTAGATTAGAACTATATTATGCCTGAGACTCCCTTATGTACTAATGTCAGTTGTTCAAGTTCTTCAAGCCGTGAGAAGGCGTTCACACTCAAGGCTACTGTAAACATCATTAATAAATTATATTTTTCTCTAAAAAATAAATAAATAAAAACACCTGCTACAGTAGAAACAGCACCTCTCAGGGAAAATTCCCTATCCATCTTCTTCATCTTGTTTAGAGATGCAAAATGACGGGTAGCATGACACTCTATTGGAAATTGCAAGCTTGAAAGTTCATTTTCCCACGCTTTTGACAACTTATAGCGCTGAAACGAATCAACTGTGTACCCTCAGTGGTAGACGTTCGAAAGTGAGAAGTCAATTCCAGAATTCCTACTTTCAGAATTCCGAAATTCCGACGTCCCCCGGCCTAAGCCTTAGATACCTGAAGTCCATAAATAAAATTTAATCCGACATTCCGGAAACCGGACTTTTGAAATTCTGACTTTCCGAATGCTGGCTTTCATTCCGGAATTCCGAACTTGATGGTCTATACATTTTTTCTTTTTTTCATGAAGTGAGGTGGTTTTGTTGGTGTTATTTTGCAACACCCTGACTGGGATGAGGTGTGTGTGTGCGATAGTCTGAAATCAATTATGGAATTCAGAATACTTTGCATTTCGGAATGTGATATCTCGGAATTCCGATACAAAATTTGGCTTTCCGAACACCCAAACTGTGCACTGAAGATTAATCTATAACATTTACATATCATTGTTTGAATCTTTCTCTATTATATATATAGAATTAATTT